>PVIJ01003176.1:127800-141142 GCA_004024925.1 Scalopus aquaticus | reverse complement strand
TTTTTTTTTTTTTTAAAGATTTATTTATTTATACATACAAGCTGGGGTACAGGCCAGAGGCGTGGGGCGGCGAGAGGGTTCACCAGAGACAGAGTGGGGAGTAGAACAGGCAGATCAGAAACACACTGCTGAGGGGAGCAGCGGGCGAGGCAGGAGAGGTCTGCCGCACCATGTGGGATCCTCCCCGGCCGGGCGTCGAACTCGCGTCACCGCTGCCGACAGCTCCACAGTGCAGCGCTTAACCGCTGCGCCACCGGGGAGGCCCTATGTCACCTTTCTGCTTACCTTTATGTCCTTTTTTCTTTATTGGCTGAAACTATGTGTTATATGAGTTCAGTGAATTAGGTCCTTTGTTTTATTTACCCCTGTGAGGTCCTATTCAGAGAGTCAGGAAGCTACATAGATCCAATAATTAATTATTTCTTAAACACATAAAAGAATGAATAAATGAAAACCCTAAATTATCAATCTGTGAGGCTGCTTTCTTTATAAGAGAGTAGATTGAAGAGCAAATCTTTTTTGAGATATTTAAATACCATTAATTGCTCACCATCTTTGGTTAAATACAACATAAAGAATATTTTTGGAATCTTTGGCAATTAATAAAGATAAGTATTCACAGGTGGTGTTTTTGTCATTGTTTCCTCTGGCACTTGGAACTCTGGACAAGAAAGAAATATATTGGAATAAAATGAAATGGAGTTTTAAAAATGTGCATTTCCAATTTATGACTCAAGATACCAGAATGATATATTTTATACCTTGCCAGTAAGCTATGCCATTTGTATGAGAAGTGTATTCCGGAGATAAATGGCTTTATTATGAGAGATTTAAACTGAACTGTAAACAGACAGAAAAAAAAATATTGGGGTAAACCTATTAGTCTCTACGAAACAATAAGTTTAACATAGTGATAAAAAATGGAAAAGTGATCAGAAATACACCCAAGAAACTATTATTACCTGGTATTCCCTGAATATAAGTAGGCATCTTAAATTCTAGATTCTCACATACTTAGAAGAGAATGAATGGTACACAAACTGGTGAGTCCCTCACAGCACTGCTCATGTTATTCTGTATAAACCAACACATTTAGATAATCTTACACTGCGCATTAGAATGTGCATAGCAGAGAACATCCACTATTGCAAAGAAACAGCTTTGTTAAGAAAGGACAAGGAAAAGTATACAGATATCTTGCTCAAAAAACATACAGTTGTACAAGAAGACTAATGAATTTAACAGTAAAATCATCCCAGAAAGACTATGGTAGAGACTAAGACAAAAAGGGAAATAAGGAATATCCTGTCTAATCAAAAGAAAGAGACTGTGTCATCGAAGCCGCAGAAAAATTATTAGTAATATCTATAGGAAGTCTATAGATTAGGAAATAATACCAGGACTTTTTTTTTCATTTTGTACATTTAAGTAAGAAAATGCACTTGTTTGGGGAAAAACACACTGAAGTAGGTAGTGGAGAAGGGTCGTGTGTCTTCCACTTATTGTGGAACCATTAGGAAAACAGATCTATTTTTGCCAAGACAATATGCATATAGATATATGAGATTTTTCTATATCATTACTGCAACTTCTTTGTCTCAAATTAGTCATGATTTTAAAAATTAAAATAGAACACAAAATTTAGAGATGGAAAACTTCATATTTTATACCATGACTTACTGACACTATGACTGTGAACAAATTCACCTTTTGGAAATTCAGCTAATAAAAGAATTTAGATTTAGTTCTAGATTCACTGTGATAATCAAATTACATTTTACTGTGCTTTGTAAATTACAAAGTAGAATGTTAACAATGTTGTTTATTATTATAATAAGAGTATGATGGAAATTATACAGTCCCAGAGGCAAGATATAGCAGCACAGGGAAATTTTTAACTGCCTAGCTGTCTGCCAGACATTTTTTTCAGTTAAAAGCAGTTCTGACTTGTGCGGTAATAGTATAATGTTTCTAAAATTAGAATAAATGACTAGAGACAACTAATTCTGACTCAAATGGTGAAAATTGGTTAACAACAAAAAAAAGAAGTAACATATGCAAGGTGGAATCAACAACACCTAAGCATTTAATACAGGTAAGGAAGTTTAATGTTTCTAAAATTAGAATAAATGACTAGAGACAACTAATTCTGCCTCAAATGGTGAAAATTGGTTAACAACAAAAAAAGAAGAAGTAACATATGTAAGGTGGAATCAACAACACCTAAGCATATAATACAGGTAAGGAAAAGTACACACAAACTTACGAAGTGTACTTGTGAGGGTAGTACTTACAAAATAGCACACATTTTAAAGCATAGAATAAGATTATGGGAAGAAGGTGTGCTTATCAGGATATATACCCATCATCTGTACAATATGAAAGTTCCTAAATGAAGAAGTGTGATATAAAATAATAGTGAAATTAAAAAGTGTTGTTATCAAGAAACATATTTGAGTAACAGTTCTCTTGTAGTCGTACCTGCTTTAAGCCGGAAACATTTTAGGTGCAAAACTCCAATGATTAAGGAGGATCTTTACCTTTACAGAGCTTGCCATTTTAATGTCATCTCACATATACCTTTTAGTTTTCATGTGTTTTTATTTCCAGATTTAGTAAAGAGCTTCAAGAATCTCAATTTTTCTATTTGTCAAATCCATATAATTAAAAATCACAAACCATGAAATTTAATATGTACAAATTTTAAAATGAAGGAGAATAAAATGTGGACTGTGACACAATAATCTATATAATAATGAGTAATGACAAAATAAATATGATATGCTCTCATTGAACTGGATAAAGAAAAATAGGTGTAATCTGAGCAACTTTGGAAAACACTGGCAGCCATGAGACTAATTATAAAAACAAATGCAGTGAACATTTTACTCTAGTTGGTAATTACCAGTAAATGTAAAGGTTAAATATTCTGAAACCATTGTGTGTGTGTGTGTGCAGTGCATATACCACATATATGAGAATTAAACATATAGATGAGTGGATGATGGGTGGAAACAGGCTTTCACTGTTGGGGTAGGAGGTTAGAGATGAGAAAGGAAAGAGCTGTTAGTGTAAATGACATGGTGCTGGATTACAGTTGAAATCATCAGAATGAAATCTTATTTAATGTGGATGCTGTTGGATAGGTACAGAAATAATTACAGACCTGCATGCATGCATGGGTTTTATTCTACACATATTTCCTAGTTCTGTCAGCTAAGATGACCCAGAGCAATGGCATCCCGTTAACAGCGAGTACACCAGACGAGACCTTGGTGTCTAATAACACTATTTGATGAAAAGAATCTTCCTTAGAGAAATGGCTGATTCTGGAACTAGGGAAAGAAATATAAAAGTAAAACTAGAGAGCCTTGTAGTGTCTGTAAGTGAGAAAGTAGTCAAAAAACAAAATGGAAGTATGTTCAAAGAACACAAGATCCAATTGGAAGGGATCTCACTGGCCCTGGAAAATGGATACAGATATAGAAACTCTATTGCCTTTGAGACTTTTTGATGAACCTAAAACTATTATAAAATAAAGCAATTTTTAGTATAAAAAACTACACAGGCATAATATAGTTCATTTAATTAGCTTATCAGATTTCACAATATGATAGTCTTTTTAAGGACTCAAAATTTAATGAATCTAACATGGACAGACTAAGCAAATAATAACAGTAACTCTTTGCAGTTAATGGCATGATAAGGCTGGTTAATCTTGAAGGTTTTAGTTTACTATCCATAAAGTCTTTATGCAATTAAATCTTGGAGTGTATATAAGCACCCATATATAACTAAAATAGCTGAGAAGGTATTCTCAGTGGCACTTTCTGAGTATAATAAAGAGTTGGCTGTGTTATATTGGATAACTTCTAAGCTTTCTCGCATGACAATACTTTTCTGATCATGATGCTGAGAGTTATGAAGTATCATTGGACCTTAAAGTGCTTGAGTCTCTTGCTATAGAATTCTCATGCATGGCATAAGCCAAGATCTTTGAAACAAAATGCTATGTTGAATGAATGGGAACATGAGGTGTTAGATAAAATGCACATTTATCCCAAGAAGTTTGTGTTTTAGACTTGGTTTTACCACTTATTCACCAGAAGCACACTGGCCAAAAGAGTTTTCTAAAATAGAATAATCAATTCTGCAGAGTTCTGGCAAGCCACATCCAGAAACTGGTTAACTGTTATTACTATATAAGATATTATCATTGTGTTGCCAAGTATGCTCTGTGTCGTCATGATTTCAGGGACTGGAGTATTGATTTTATAAAGGAAAATGATAGTTCAAATAAGTAATTTTTTAGTTGAATTATCCCATCCAATGCTAATAGAATGCTGCAATTCTCTTATGAAATTCAAAATAATAATGTTAATATTAAGAGCACATACTAGAAATAAAGAAGAAAGTTTACGAGAACATTAGTCTTATTTGTAATGGAAAATTAGGCGATCTATGTTTACCCAAGACAATGGATCTTTTAAAGTCATTCTTCCTGAGAATAATTGTTTCACTAAGCTGGTATATAAATGCAAATGTATATAAAAAGCCCTATGTTTCTAAAGCAATCAAAAAATTGTACTTATTACATTTCTCTAATTTTCTAGATTAAAAAAAAAAAAACCTGTTCTTAATGATTTTGCTTGAACTTGCTACCTATAACAGAGATGTGGCCTGAGTGCCACCTTACGGGAATGCAGAAGGCCGTAGTGCATTAAGACTAGACACTACAAGTGGTGCTTTAGTGCCCTTTCCTATTGCCTGCTAATTTCCCCCAGAGTCATTTATTTGTCGTTTTCCCATTAATGGTTCCATTTCATGCTTAATGAGGAACATGCTATAATTAGTGCATACATCAGATAGGATCACATACCTGGTCCTTGTGTGTTTCTCCCTTTTCTGGATCCAGAAAAAGAAAATGAGATCAGATTCTCTCCTTCTCAAAGGCAAATTAAAGGTTCTCTGGATTTTATAAAAATGACAATTTGAAAAGGAATTTGCTACGCATATATTCTAATCATATAATTTAACGAAAAACATAAAAATATCCTCACAGTCTTCTGCAGAAGAAAATTTATACTAGCCTGTTAAACAGGCAAGGAAGATTTTGTTCAGCGCTATAGTAATAGGGGAGAGAGACTGAACTCAATGTCACTGAAAAGAAAAGGAAGGAGAATTTTTAGCTTTTGTGAAGAGTGGTAATACTGGAAATAGTGGGAAAAGCTTGGAGGACAATAGGAGGTTAAATTGGTTAATGGAATTAGGCTCTCTGTGATTGCTAATTGATTACTGCTTATTGAATTTAGGCCCCTACTCTCCCACAGAGACTGGAAATTGGGGTGATACTTTCTTGATTTCAAAGGGATGGTTTTCAGATCCTTTAGAAAGACATTTCAAAATTGTAAAACTGGTAAGAAGTTGGAAGAATATTTACATATCAAAAGGGCAGAGAAAAATCTGTAATGCAAGTTTTCTGAAGTAAATAAGAAATTACAAATCAGGGACCTTATAGTGAGAAAGAGTCTATCTAAAACTTCATCAAACTGAGAGATATTTTTAAGGTCAGCTGTGTTCTCTGTTAGTTCTCATTTAATACCACCCTATGTTGGGGGTGAGGGGGAAGAAAATCCTCACAGAGTGTTTGGTATAGAAAACATGAAGAAATGGATTATTTTTTCATTTTCCTGAATGAGAAAGTGTGGTCCTGAGAGATTGTGGTGAGTGACAGCATCAGAATCCCTACTTACTTAAAAAAAATTCTCAAATTACAAACTACATTTTCACAAATTACGCTTTAGAACTACTGAATCAGTAATTCTGAAGGAAGTGACTACTACTTTCTATTTTTAAAAAGCTACTCTCATGTTCCTGATATATCACCAAGATGAGTGTGATGCCACCAGCAATCTTGATATCTCAATTGGGTAAAACTGAGCAATAGAGAAATTAGATCACTAAACAACCATTATATAGCAGATCATTCCAAGTTTTCAAGAAGATATCACTGACTGAAACTTGCAAAACTGTTGGTGGAAATGAAAAATGGCACAACTATTTTAAAACTATTTCAAAAACAGTTTAATAGCTTTTTGTTTCACCTAGCATATGATAGTTATTCAACTTTTAGATATTTACTGGAAATAAATGAAAGTATGCACCCATACAAGTATTTTTACCTGTATGTTCATAGAAAATTCATTTGTCATAACCTATAATGAGAAACAACCCAAACATAAAATAATAGCTGCGTAGAAAACATCATTGGATATCTTTACACTCTTATTCAACAATAAAAAGACATGAGTTATTTATACATGTAGCAACAGATGAACCACAAAAAAAGTACACTGAAGAAAATACATAAGACAAAAATGTGCCTACATATGTTTTCATTCATAGACAATTCTAGAAAATATAAAATAATCTAGATGGCAGGAACCTGATCAATATCAGACTGAAGATGAGAACAGATAGTGCTTCGGGAAGAAACATTCAGGACAGGAGGGAGCTTTCGGGTTGATAGGTATGCCATTTACTTGATGATTTTCAATGATTGCTCAATATACCAAAACTTATTAAAATGCACATTCTAAATATGTACAGTTTATGGTATGTAAATTATATCTTTATAAAGCCATTTATATAAAATTCACTTGAAGAAAAACCAGGTAGTCTTTAAGGAAAATTAAAAGAATTATGATTAAAACAGTAGCTACTTCTAGAAAGATTAGCCAAAAAACTCCTATTTATTTATGTTCATGAAAAGGCTGAGACAGATATATTTCTAGAAATTTAAATGCAAGAGAAAATCAAACTCTAGAAGTTTCTAGAATCCATGGGGGAAAAATGAGGCTAAAGCAAATATCTTTATATCTCTATTTCTATCTATTTATGTATCTTTCAATCACCACCTATACACATACATTCTATATGTATTACATAAAAAAATATATATATATATATACTGCTCTCTATATATGCTATCAAATCTCACTACTGTGTATGTATCTATCAATCATTATCTATCATGTATTATATGAAATATATATATATATTCTAATCTCTATGCTATCAAATCTCACTATATCCTTTTCATTTAAAAAAATTATCTGGTTTGTTTTCTATTTATTGCTTAGCAGTTTTTGTTTAACATCTGGCTCCAATTGGCACCTACAGAGCTGAAAATACAAGGGAAAACTTTTTTTAGTGATGCACCTCCTGTGTTACTCTGGAAACTAATGTATGTGTAAGAATTTAAAGAAGTGTGTGATATTATTATCTCTTACAACTGTGCTCTTAGGAAAATTTAATCTTTTATGTCTGTGGCATGTAGCAAGCAAGCTAGCAAGCTAACTTCCCATCTAGAACCTTTTATGATGTGTTTACTATATGCCAGGTCTTAACTAGTTGTTGCATATTTTTATATGCTTATTTAAATCTTACCAAAAAAATTTCAAAGCAATTATAAGTAACATACATATTACATGAAAATGAAAAATGATGACATTGTATTATAAAGTGTATGCAAATAGACAAATTTAGAATCCTAAATGATGAAGAAAAATCTTAAAGGTATCAAACTACATCACTTAATTTCTGTAGGAATTGAGTTTCTCAGGAGTTGATGTTTGCCTGGAGCCACACAGTCATGTCTGAGCCAACATCAGAACTCAAAATCCATCATTTCTCACTCAGCCTGCTTGCCTGGTAGTATATGTCCTTCCTCAGTGCCAGTAAATCATCAACTATAATACAACTTTTCTAGGAGTTTGAAGAGAGGCAAGATTATCCTGGTTGGTGATGTGTAACGATCAGGGAAATCTCAGGCATCTGCTATACTTGTTACTTGGAACCCAACAATCATGCTCTTTCTGTTTGTTCCTTTCTAGAAATACCCTCATGTTACAAGAGATGTGAGGGTTTCCTTATACCTTACCTTTGAGGAATTCATGGAACCCACCTTTGTTGTTTTATACTGTTCTCAAGCTACTTAAACAGATGGGAAGATGATAGTTTTATTTTTAATTTTATTATTACAGTTCCTATGTTCTACACTCTCACATACTAGCAAATCACACAGAAGAGGGTCTGTGTTTGGCTGACTAAAAAGAAACTGCAATCATTTCCTATTGTTATTGTAACAAAATTACCACAAGCCCAGTGACTTAAAATGACTCAATTTTTTCCTATATTTCTGAAAGTCAGAAAAACAGATTCAGTCTCACTGGGCCAAAAATCAAGGTAGTGGTTGGGCTATGGGCTCTCTGGAGGCTCAATCGGAGAATCCATTTATTTCTTGTGTTTTTTTTTCCTCCCACCACCATCTAGACACTGCCCCCTTTCCAAGGCTCATGGCTACCTCAACAACTTTGACCTCTGTCACCACATCTCTTTCTCTTACCTAATTTTCTCTTACCTAATTTTTATTATGACCTTTTCTGATTACCTTTTCTGATTATACTGAGTCCACTAGATAACCGAGGATAATCTCTCCAAGTCACGATTCTTAGTTTAGTCACATAATCAAAGTCCCCTTTGCCTTAAAGCGTAACATGTAAACAGCTCTGTGTATGAATACTTGCATATCTTTGACATATTTTATCCACCATGGAGCCTTCTGTTTCTCAAATATGATAACACTATATTCCTACAACCTGTTTCTCACTAAAAAGAGTACATAATTTCATGTAAAGAAAACAAGTATACTTTTGAGTTTCAACTACCTTATTCTGAGAATAGGGAATCACTTTTGATTTTCATCTTCAGGATGATGAAATGCTTCAGACAACTAATCCTCCCGCCTTAGGATGGACGGGATGTATGGTAGTTAAATGCAAGACACGGGCCCAAGTCCTAGCTCTTTGAGAACCCTTTAGCTTTATACCTTCAAAACACTAAGTACACAATGAATATCTATTGAATGAGATTAAAGGTCAGTGTAAAAATCAATCAGTTTGAGTTCTTAAAAGGGTGAGCACAGCAGTGGGTAAAAAACAGAGAAAGGAAGGGCACAATTTGTCTTACAGCTTTAAGGTACAGTGTTTTTCCAGAACGGAGCTTTTGTCCAATATATAGACTTTCTCAAATATTATTAACATAATGAGATATTAAGATGTGAAATATGAAATTGAATTTAGCTTTATTATCTTGCTGCTAATGAACCATGGAAGGTAGAAAATTATTTTTTAAAGTGATTCTCTACCATACAAAATAACAGAAGATTTGGACCTTAAAACAAATTGAGTTGATTAGGGTGGAAAATGAAGAAGGATTAGTCAATTAAACAGATGGGAATTTTCTAAACAGGAGCATGTAAATAGGTTGCCAGTATTTTATTGTGTTGGTGATTAGAGGAAGGAATGATCAAGCAAATGAAGGATCACATTTAGGGTAAACTAAATGTGCACAATACAATGTGCTATGTTAAGACAAGTGCTGGGTGTTGGTCACCTACAGTCATCATCACCATCTGTTTTCCCTGACCTCATCTTGTCCTGATCTTCTTTCTCCAGAAGAAAGCAACAGGCTTCCTTCTTTCACACTGAACAGCGCAATTTATCACATTATCAATTTCTATTCCTTCTCCCTTTTGCTGCATCTTGAGCAAGGCTGATGTCTTAAGGTTCTTTCTAGGCAGAGGTGGGCTCCATTTCTTCCCGGGTAAACATGCTTCTGCATGCATGTGCCTGCAGCTGGGTACATGTGCACATTTCAATCAGTTGAGGGTGAAACAGGGAAAGATTCCAAGATTTTGCAATAGGAAGTCCCTCAATATCCCTAAGTAGTGCTTACAGCTTTTCCTTACCAGCAAGAGAGAGGGGATGTTTTCCCTGTTCCTCTAGTCATGGTGATTAACAGTCTTGGTGTCCCCAGGACTGAGGGACTAATCAGGACATGAGATTTTCAAATTAAATCAAGACTCATCAAGGCACCGTATTCTAGAAATTGATGGTGCAAGAATGTATGGATATTTCCCTTTAACCACATATAGACTTATCAAAGGGGCCAAATAAGAAAAGTTAAGAGATCTTCACTTGAGAGGTCCATCTAGGATTTTGAAATAACACAGAGGACGTAAACACTTAAGAAATGAGGAATGTCAGAATTGTAAGTGGATATTCATATGCATAATTTCCTGGGCATGGGCATTGTAAGATGGCAATATCCAAAGACTGGAAACATCTCCTGAGAACCCATCAAAGTCACCAGAAGAGAAAAGATAAGCATTGGCCATCTGATGGTAAGTGGAGTCAAAAGCAGCCTGTGATGTGTTTGTCAGCTCAGAGGCACCTGGTGCTGCACTTTCCAGGAAGTAGGGGCTTTTTTTCATTCATATGGCAATGTTTTATGAGCTACTGGAGAAAATTACGGTTTAGTTTTTAGCAGGGGCAAGAAAATAAACTTTTTTTTTTAGATGTATTTTTTTATGCAGACAAGCTGGGGTGTAGGCCAGAGGTGTGGGGTGGGGGGGTGAGAGGATTCACCAGAGACAGAGTAGGGAGCAGGACAGGCAGATCAACTGAAGTACACTGCTGAGGGGAGCAGTGGGCGAGAGAGGAGAGGTGTGCTATGCCATGTGGGAATCTCCCTGGCCAGTATCGAACTTGTGCTGCCGTGGCTCCGAATAGCTTCATAGTTCTGTGCTTAACCCGTTGCACCACCAGGGAGGTCCAAGAAACCAAACCTTTAAATTGAGCACAAAGAGCAGCCATTCTCTTGTTCAAGTTGTTAGTCCTGTTGTATTTTATTCATTGAGTATAATACATCCTCTAGAATTTTTGCTTGTATTTGTATCACTTTGTCTTAAAATACCTCTTAAATATCACACTAAGCTAAACATTAACACAAAAGAGTGATTAGCTATGCAGAAGTTTGCCTGTGGTAGATAATTAAATTAAGAATAGACAACAGGAATTCTCTTAGAAGTCTTATAGAAAATGTCACAGCCAGGAAAGGTGGGTGGGATGGATTCCTACACTGAGAACAACCATTTAATGTCTCACCATTATCTAAGGTTTCCTGGTAATTTTTAGTAGAAACTGTTTATAATCCATCCAGAAATAATTAATTCAGGGAGAAATAATATCTAAATGGTACTTTAAAAAGGCGTGACAGTGATATTATTTCGTATTCCTCAACGTTTTACAGCATACTTCAAAGAGGCAAGCGTCTAAGAGAATGAGCTGACTTAAAAGTAGCAACCAATTACTCTATTGCTATTCAGCGACCAGAACAATCTGCATATCTGGAGTGTGAAAATGCTTGAATTAATTCTTAAGTTCAAATGATTTTTTTTTCAAATTCTAATTCATGAAGTAATATATTTTCTCATTGATACTTGATTTAATATTAAAGACCAATTATAAAGAAAGTATGTTCTAGTTTTCTTCAGCTTTGATAATATATAATGTTGGTGTTGAATGTTTCTTGAAAATATTTTGAAGTTCCTTAGAGTACAAGTGGTTTTGAAATCATAGGTGTTGCTTCAGGAGGACATGAGGGATGAGGGCATATGTTCTCCCACTTTTTGAGTAGAAATATTTATTACAATTCCAAATATAATACAACTGTGAACGTACATGGAGTCAATGACTCTGAAAGTGCATGGAATTAGCTATTTATTTTAGTAAAAAATAATAATTGCTTATAGTGCAAAAAAATCACAATATAGAATGTATGAAAAAGAACTTTAGTACACAGACATATAAGAAAAAAATCACTACTTGTCTCTTTAAATGATTGAAGTCCAATATTAATGACAATATTAATCACCAGAAACCTTAGAGAATGGTGAGACATTAAGTGATTGTTCTCAGTGTAGGAATCAATCCCACCTACCTTTCCTGGCTGTGCTATTTTCTACATCTCCCCCTAAATTTGTCAAATTTTAGCTATGCTTTGTGCTCTGTATGTGCTACTTATTTATAAACTTATTAAATGTTTCTCTTACATATAGGGGTATTCAGATTTTCTCCTAATTTTGAATAATTTAACATATTATGTATTTTCAGGAAATTATTCCACTGAAAATTTAACATATGTCAACAGATCCTTGTTCATCATCTATTACAGGTCTTTTATATTGTTATTTTTCCTACTAATATCCTAGAATATAAAAAACCCATTTTAACCATGTTAAAATACATATAATTTTATTCTGTCATCTGTAATCTAACATTCAACAAATTCCAGTCATCTATAATGTACCATTGCAAGTTTCCAGTAAGTCCATATTTCATGGAAAACAACAGTAAAGAAATCCACAGGACTCTACCCTAGTAATAGTTGAAGCCTCAGTCTTCATAATCCCAATATACATTCACATGTACAGAGAGAATTTATTTTTTCTGTTCCTGAAATTCTAAAACTACCAGAAGCACAGAATTAAAAGAAAAATTTCATGTTTTCCTATATTCACTAACTTTATGTCAACCCACTGAGGATTTATTGCTTTGCTGCTATAGGGCCACCTTGTGGCCTATGTTACCTGTGTTACAAAGACACTGTTACCTGTGTCATAAGGAGGACATTTCCATTTACAGCAAAACTCTTTAATTGTGCCTCATATCTGCTTTATATTCTGCCAAACAGGAGAGAATTTCATAGAAATGTCTATATTGCTATAAAATATTCACCAATCTTCTCTTTAGTTTAGTTTAGTTTCATTTTAGTTTATAGTTTAGAATGGATCTCGCCAGTTCCAACACCACATCTCTGTACCCCTGTACTTTTGAGAATTTTAAAGATTATTTTATTTTATTTTATTTATACATACAAGCTGGGGTACAGGCCAGAGGCGTGGGGTGGCAAGAGGGTTCACCAGAGACAGAGTGGGGAGCAGAACAGGCAGATCAGAAGTACACTGCTAAGGGGAGCAGCGGGCGAGGCAGGAGAGGTCTGCCACACCATGTGGGATTCTCCCCGGCCGGGCGTCGAACTCGCGTCGCTGCTGCCGACAGCTCCACAGAGCAGCGCTCAGCTGCTGCGCCACCGGGGAGGCCCCTACTTTTGAGAATTTTAAGAGGAGATATTGAGAGAGGAGAAACTCTGGTGTTTTCATTTATAGCATCTTCCTAGATGTTCCTAGTCTTTGATGTTAAAGATAATTGGTACAAAATATGAAAGAAAAATAACTTCTTTTTTTTTTTTTTTTAAAGATTTATTTTTTATTTATACATACAAGCTGGGGTACAGGCCAGAGGTGTGGGGCGGCGAGAGGGTTCACCAGAGACAGAGCGGGTAGCAGAACAGGCAGATCAGAAATACACTGCTGAGGGGAGCAGCGGGCGAGGCAGGAGAGGTCTGCCGCACCATGTGGGATTCTCCCCAGCCGGGC
>PVIJ01003176.1:66009-127700 GCA_004024925.1 Scalopus aquaticus | reverse complement strand
AACTTCTTTTTTTTAAAGGTTTATTTGTTTATACATACAAGCTGGGGTACAGACCAGAGGCGTGGGGCAGCGAGAGGGCTCACCAGAGACAGAGTGGGGAGCAGAACAGGCAGATCAGAAATACACTGCTGAGGGGAGCAGCGGGAGAGGCAGGAGAGGTCTGCCGCGCCATGAGGGACTCTCCCCGGCTGGGCGTCGAACTCGCGTCGCCGCTGCCGACAGCTCCACAGCGCAGTGCTCAACCACTGCGCCACCAGGGAGGCCCGAAAAATGCCTTCTTAAGAGAGTCTCTAAGACCATTTATTTCAGCAAAGGCCAGTGAAACAAAACTTTATTAACATCATGGATTAAATTTATGGCATGCATTGCTTAGACCCTGTAGCTTTTTTCATTTACATAACTAAAAGTATAAAATATGTAACAGCTTTGGATAGATACGTAAGAAGCAACACTCTACTTGTCCCTTTTCAGATTCTCTTTTTCATTAAAGTGTGAAAAGAGCTGCCTCAAGTATCTTCTAAAGTTTTACAAAGGAATGAAGCAACACTTCTAGCAGAAAATGTGTCATCTCTGGACAAACTAAACTAATCCCAACCTGATAATATAAGTATCTTGGGAAAATATCAAGTTATCGTTGGTGTTTGTATACACATCCTAACCCATATGCAGACTTTCTTAAAAAAATCCTTTGGAGACAACAAAAATAAATATTCTCCTTTATTATGAGATGCTTATATTGAGTGATCACACAAAATTTAGTAATATATCAGAGATAATTTTTATGATTATGGGGTATTAACAATGCCCAATGCATATCTATATATCCATATAAAGATACACAGATACATTTATAGACACGCAAAAATAAATATATATAGTACTTTGTTAAGAATTATTTTAAATCTTAGCATCTAGCAATCACAGCAGCACTATTAATTTAAGCTTAACACTATTTTCTTGGTTTATCGGTTCCATTTTTTAAAAATAACATTTCCTTTCCATAATGATTTCAAGCATCTTTGGTAGTCTACAGTAAATCTTTTAAAAATGCTTTTGATAAATAAGAATGAGAAATGTATGTATGATCATGTATGACAACATGACTAAAGTTAACACTGTTGTTTGGTATTATGCAAGTTGTTAAGCAAATAAACCCAAAGAGGTGTCATCATAAGAGAAAATAAATAAATAGATAAATAAAAGTAAAAATGCTTTTGCAACAAAATACATACATATGGCAAATAACCATTAGACACGATAATTTTTCATTGAATTTCAACATGAATTAGATCTTCCCTAGATAGTATGTCCTATAGTTACAGGAATTCCCCTTAAACATCCTCTAACTTATTAATAAAGAAAAACTCAGGATTTGTCCAAGTGTTTGGATGCCTTTTTTTCCCCTGATTATTTCCAAGAACTTTTTTTTGAAAGGCAAATATCAGCTCAGTTATGTTTTGGTATCTGCGGTATTATTTTTCATAGCAATTGATGATCACTTTCAATTTATACATCTTTCCTCAGCAAAAAATTGGCCCATTAGTGGTAAACTTAACAGTACATAGAGATGATGATTTATAATTATGCACACCTGAAATTTATATATCATTATAATCCAAGACTACTTTTACTTTTTGTATCCATTCAAAAAGGCAGGCTTATTATCAAAAGGGGAGGGAAGGAAAGGATGCTTGCACAGACCCAACAAGCATGCAGAAAGAGCTGCCCCTCTCAGGGACAGATTTGTTAAAAGAGAGGCCTGCACTGTCACAGGCAGGCAGTCTTGGAGGAGAGCTGCCTCTGCTGCTTTGCAAAGGGGGAAGGTGGGTGAAGAGAAACACCTGTATAGTCACAAGCAGGCAGGAGAGCTGCCAATCCAACACTAATTGAATAAAATATAACAAAAAATAAAAATAAAAAAATAATCTTCCTAATAATCTCTAACATACAGAGATAAAAAGAATCGGAAAAAATAACACAGTTGAAAAGTGCATGACAAGCATATTGGATTTGGATGTTAATCATAAGAGTCAAGCCATGCTCCATACCCTGTTAATGAGCCAGTTAGCCAGTAGGTGCCCAATTTATCAAGCGAGGTCAGTCCCGTAAGGCATTTATGAAATAAAGGTCAGTTAGGCAGAAACACCTCTCTAGCACCTATCAAAATGTTCTCAAAAATGAAACTGTTTTTTTTCACTTCATTCCCTATCTTTGGTCATTCACTTTACAATTTTATGTTAAGAAATGCATAGAATGTGTTGCTTAGTTTAAAGCCTACTAAATTTCTTATAGATGATGAAATTTAGACTTCAGCTTTATTTACACAACACAGGATGGAAAGCCAGGTTTAAATATTCAATGGTTTCATTCTTTTAAGTTTCCTACTATGGGAAATATTTTCAGAGAAATCTTAAGTCAACGAACAATAACTGACAGCTACTTTTTATGACTCTCTGAGAATTTATATTCTGTATATTTTTAGACATTTACTTAGACCTATCTAAACCTATTTTACTACATTCATATTTCCTTGCATTCTTAGCAAATCTCATGGCATACAGTGTTGGCAACTACTAAAGCAAAAATGTAAACTATTAACTGATTATCAGTTTAAGCAATATAAGGGCTTTCTCTATAGCTTTTAATATTTAAAAATTTAAAAATTTTATTTTATCACTCTTTATTAATGCAATAAGATATGAACAAGGGGAAGAAATTTGTTTAGTCTGCAGTATCATCTCTCTAAGTCCACAAAATTTGCTCTAGAAAGTGACATTTTTACTACTTCCAAGGTGTGAAGCTTTAAGCAATGTCACTAACAGACCGTGATAGTCTCTGTTCCCACATTTCCAATACATCACCTGTTCCTTAACAGTGGCCCACTTACAACTAATTAAATAAGGTACATCTTTAAATAGGCCGTATTTAATAAGGATTTAGTTGCATAGTTGTTTTGCTCATTCATATCCTGATACAGAAGATTGATTCTTAAATACAAAATAAAGTGATGTAAATATTATTCAGTATAGTATCTAGCCATCCTCCAGGTAGTTCTGATTTTGAAAAAGTTAATTCTTGTCATGCAAATTGCTTTGAATAATAATTCTTCATAAAAATCATAGACTCTACTAGTGAGTCTACCTAAAATTTTGCCTTAATTATTTATAAATATTTTTAGAATTAGCAAAATGCAAGTATAGAACTGAATTGCTAATGGAGAATTATGATTTCCCTAAGTGTAACCCATTGCAAAACATACTCATCTAAATCTCACTTACTAGGGGCCTTCCTGGTGGCGCAGCGGTTGAGCGCTGCGCTGTGGAGCTGTGGGCAGCGGGCGATGAGAGTTCGAAGGCCGGCCGGGGAGAATCCCACATGGTGCGGCAGACCTCTCCTGCCTCGCCCTCTGCTCCCCTCAGCAGTGTACCTCTGATCTGCCTGTTCTACTCCCCACTCTGTCTCTGGTGAACCCTCTCGCCACCCCACACCTCTGGTCTGTACCCCAGCTTGTATGTATAAATAAATAAATCTTTAAAAAAAAATAAAAATAAAAAAAAATAAATCTCACTTACTAGAACCATCATCTATAAATTCCCCTGGGGATTTATTAACTTGAAAGAAGTTATAAGAATTTCTTTACTAAGATTGCCTACATGATAGTTTCCTTTAAAGTATGTTTTATGGGGATATACCTGTATTTGTTTTCTGTGCTACATAACAAATTTTAAAAAAATAAGTGACTTAAAACAATACACATTTATTGTCACAACATCTGTGGGTCAAAAGTCCAGGCATTGCAATATCGATTAACAAAACTAGAATCAACATGCCTGGCTTGTTTACATCATAGACTCCACTGGGAAAAGATCCACTCCCTTACTGTCACAGATTGTTGGCAGAATTCATTTCTTGTGACTGTTAGATTTATGGGTACTTGCATTTCAAAAACCAATGACAGACACATGCAAACACACACACTCGCACATACCACAGAGGTTCTAGAAGATGAGAACTATATTCTGTTTGTTTACACCTATTAATGTACAACCCATCTATTAATCATAAACAAGTCTCAGGTCCCACTGGCACTCAAGTGGAGGCAATTATACAGAAGCACAGAAGAAAGGTAGGGAAAATATGGGCCACCTTAAAGACTGTGCTGTTCAACCAGAACATTATTTTTTTATTTCTTCACTTTTTAAATTTAAAAAGTCTGGTTTGTCATGTTATTCTTCCAATGAAATTAGAGAGATTAATTTGAGCATCATATCATTCAAAGGATTTAATCTGATTTGCAAAATTATGACCTACTAACCTGGGCATTAGAAACAGAGCAACAAGTACTCCAAAAGGAAATGCCCCAGAAAATAGTACATAATGAAATAGAAACATCATTCCTAAGTAGTCATAGACTTTGATAATTTTATGCATACAAAACATGAAAATAATACCACAGAAAATATATTTTCCAATCCCCAGAGGGAATTAATAAATGTGTTGTCTTAAGGATATTAATAAATTATAAATTTAATACAATCTGATTATTAATATCTTTGGAAGTAAGCATCTATCTTTATCAGTATGATTTCCGTATTTTATAAATTAATTTTAAATAAACTGTGTGACCCTGTAATGCCAACATTAATTTATGAGTCCTAATTAATTTTGAAAAATTACAATAATTAATCACATTTATAGGAAGAAATAACATATCTCACCACCAAATTGTTATAGAAACAATTTAAAGTTAAAACTAATTAGGTTATATATGAGAAAATTCACCCATATTTCACATAAATTTAATATCATGCTTTCATTATATTCCAGAATGAGATACAAATCAAGGAACTATAATATAGATAACATTGTTCTCTTTTAATAAAATGAATGAAATGCCCTTATTTGTCCAAGACTATATCTTAATTTGGGAAATTCACTAACTTAAATCTTGATATAAATTTTATGCTTGTCATTAGTACTAAAGTCTTAATAGTCTCTTAAGTTTTTACTGTAACATTCTTACTACATTTTTTTTTTTTAGGGTTAGATACGTTGTCAGCTAAACTGAGAAATTTTGCATTGATTTCTGCATATTCTAAAGCTAGAAATAATCCTTAACCAATTTACTTGATTCTCTGAGTTTAGTCTATTACCTGAGGAGAGTTCTTCCTGAGAATTCTGTCTCATTTTTAACTGAGTATTCTTTATTTTGTTGGCTATTCTGTTTAATTTCATGTCCTTTGTAGGACTGTGGGCTAGAACTCATTGTTTTGTTTTTGTAGAGATTGCTTTAAGGTTTATAGTAGCCATCTTTAACCATCATGACTTGGTATACCTTCCAGTAATATCATCTCTGCAATAACAATAGAGGAGTCATAAAATGTATACTTCCATTTTTCCCAGATCTTGTGTTTTTTTTGTCACATATTTTACTTCTTCACATACTATTAATCCCATAATATGCTTAATTATTTTTGCTTTAAAAGATCAAGGGTCAGAGAGCTTTGGTTTCTGGTTCCAGTTGTAGAGAACTTGGAAGTTCAAACTGTCCTAAAACCAAATAAAAATCTAAACAGATTTAAAAAATCAATATCTCTTCTTGGATCCCTAAGAGAGGGAAGAATACGTGGAAAATTATTGCCTCTAAGATTGCAGAGACTAACTTGGAACTAGAGAAAATTACAATTAATTTGAGAAGAAATGTACCAGGATGGTCCACAGGAAAAAGGGAGTGTTTCAGGTTCCCTGCCAAACTCAAGGGAGGGTAGAGCTGAGCAGGAGAGATAAGAAGCTGAAGAAAGAGAGAGAGGAGATAGGAGAAGGAAGGAAGCAAGACGGAGAGCCAGAGAGGCACAAGGAGCAGAGAGACATGTAAAGAAACTGCACTGGCCTGGATTGACTGAGACAGATGTGGTGAGAGACCCGTGGGGAGGTTAACAATGGCAATTAATTTTGATTTTATTCTTTTTCTCCCAGAATTGTCGGGCTGTTTCTGACCCTTTTGGGACTTGCTTTAGGTCAATACCATTTGGGTGGACTTTTCCCAGGAGAGGACGGGGTAACTTTGGGTGCTTAATTTAGAAACTATATTCTTTGTCTTTTCTGTAGTATACACTAATTGTATTAAAGTTTGTTTCCACTAAAGGTCTTGTATGTTTTGTGTTGATGCGGTGGATGGCAGAACCTATTTAGAGCGGGCAGGTTTGGCGGTTCTGGGGTGCCCCTCTCCCTGCCATGTAACAGATTCTCACAAGCAGAAACCCTTAAGGGAACCAGAGCAAGGCTAGAAAAATCTTGAATTATAATTAATGGATTACTGAATCTTTAATATGGACAAGTAGTAAGCCAGAAAGGTGCAGTCATAGTAGAACTCCAAAAATACTGCAAACTTTATTTCCAGGAACTTCACCAAGCTCTTGTAAATACCCAAGAAAACTTTCCTCCTGCTCTGACAGGGGGAATGAAAAAGGAGCCATTTTAAAATGGACTGGAGCACTTTTCAATGTGATCTAAAATTGCTAGGAAAAAAAAATAAATTAAAAAAATAAAATTGCTAGGGTATTATCAGAGTCTAACTGGCCTGGCGAAGGGAAATACCCAACTCCAGCCTGTTCTAATTAGTCTGTTCCAGCTAAAAGGGGTGAAAAAAACCTGAGAATTATGTAGAAATTTCATAGTCCAGGGGCAGAAATTCATGAAAAAACTGAGACTTAACTATGTGATAGGAGAATACTACTATGTGATAGTAGAATACACCTCAGGACAACATTACTATATGCCTCCTTACTATGCCTCACTGGGTAGCAATGTTGGAAGCAGCACAGGATAAGGGAAAGGTTACTCAAAGTCCATGTGGAGCAATGAGAAGCCTAGAGGGGCTACACTGGAAGCAAAGCGCAGCCCAGATCCAAAGGCAGTCTTGTATTTATTAGCACCGAGTACAAAGATGAGGCAAGTACATAGGGAGTATACATGCATGGGGGATGGGATTAGGGATATAATCTAGGGTGGAGTGACCATGGGTATTGCTTGGGGGCTCTATTATCCCTGCCAGTCTAAGCATATTGTCTCTATTTTACTATCTGCCTGCTGTTTTCAGCAGATATTGGTTTCCCAGTATGTTCCTCATACTAGGATTTTTGCCCTCGGTGAGAGGCCTCCTGCATGACTCTACACCTAGCTGACAAGCAGGAACTCTGGGCACCTTGTTCTGCCTAAGAACAAGGAGGGCTGGGGATCCCGCATCATGCCACAGTTCTGTTTTCCTAATATATCATGAAAAACTATCAAGAAAATATTGCAAAGCAAACAAAATGGCAAATAACATAATTGAGGAGTCAGAGCTAGTGTCAAAACTAGACTTGGCACGAGACGGGAATAATCAAGTTGAGAATTTAAAAAATCTCTGATTAATATGCTATGGTTGGTTTACTGTGGACAAACATAGAAGAACTGATGGAGAATATAAGCAGAGAGATGGAAATTCTAAGAATGAGCCAAAAAGAAATGGTGAAGATAAAAATCATAGTAACAGAAAGAATGCCTTTGATTATTAGAAGAAAGAAGCTCTGAGTTAGAGAATATAGCAATAGGATTCTTGAAAATCAAAAAGCAAAAAAGAACAAAGAATGACAAAAAATACAAAAGAATAATCAAGTAATTTGGGACAGTGATAAATGTGTAATCAGTGCATAAATGGAATCAAAGGAAAATAAATATTGGGAAAAAAAGGAGGCTTAGATGAAATATTATCATTATGAATTTCCCCAAGATTAAGGTGAACCAGCAAACCAAAGATCCAGGAGCCTTAGAAACCATCAAATAATAATAATACAATTAATTAATTAATTTAAAAAATCTGAAGATAGAGGTGAAAAAGAATTATACCTTATACCTAGGGAAACAAAGATAATAGTTACATCAAACTTCTCCTCAGAAATCATGCATATAAGAGTGAAGTAAAATACATACTGTTGAGAGAAATAAATTACCACCCTAGAATTCTGTATCTTACAAAATTACACTTGAAATGTGATGGAGAAACAGTCTTTCTCAAACCAAAAACAAAAGGGATGGGGAAGAGTGGCAGAGAAAAGGATTTGTTTTCAATAAACTTACCTAGCAAAAATGTTAAGACCTCTTCCTTAGGTTTGATTATTTTGCTAGAGCAATTCACAAAGCTCAGAGAAACTTAACTTGCTAGATTACCTGTTTATTATTAAATGATGCAACATTTAGTTGGAAGAAATGCATAAGGCAAGGTATGAAGAAAGGGGGACTTGGTTCAGAGTCCTCTCAGGGAGAGGCAAACCACACTTCCCAAATCTTCACATACTTCCCACCCCAACAGAACTCTGAAAACCTTCTTTTTTGAGCTTTTTATGGCATGATTGAGCAAATCACTGACCTTAGACAACTGATTTACCTTCCCTTTAGCCCCACTGTCCGCCCCCTGGAAATTGGGGGTGCGACTAACCCTACAGTCACAGTGTTAGTTCTCCTGACAACCAGTCCCCACCTCATTAACATAGAGATACTTTTGTTAGTCTCATCACTTAGGATTTCCAAGGGTTTTATAAATGTTCTGTGTAAGAAAGGGATGAAGACCAGAAATACATTTCTTATTATAAAAGACATTATCATATACACAATGTCAAAGGACTTCCACTATCTCATTCATTAATACATCCATCACCTCACATATTTATCTTGTGTGTGTGTGTGTGTGTGTCAGAGAGAGAGAACATTTAAGTTTATTCCCTTAAAAATTTCAATTATACAATAGCTTTTTTTTAAGGTGTCAACAACTCTTAAATCTTTCTTTTGAATTAATAAAAATTGACATTTGTTTTTGGGTACTGGAATTCCTGTACAAAGTTTTATAAATAGTTTTTAAAGGTTTCCCAAGCTTGAGGCTATAAAAACTATTATGCAAAGCTGAAATTATGAAAACATCTCAAGTGCTCTTTTTCACTAAGACCTACTTTATATTAAAGTAGGCATAGTGGCAAAATTTTGGTTGAACATTCAGAGAATATTGTTTTACCTGAAAAATAAGCCTGCATAAGTATTTTACATTACAGAAAAGAAATCATAGACTCAGTTGGAGAGATTAGTCATTCATACAAAATCAAAGGTAAAATTACAGCTTTTCTGTGAAAAATGGCCATCAGAAAGAGATGCAGAGCAGGAGCTGCCGAAGGAGAGGAGCAGGAGCTCCCTAAAGGATAGAAAAAGATGTAAATGGGAAAAGTATTAAACTGAGGTATGGAATTTTGGTTTAAAATTAATTTAACCAAGACAAATAGGTACTAAGAAATTTCACCAGTCGGGATGTTAATCTAAAGCGGTAAATAGTCTGTATCATATGATACCTTTAAAAGCATTTTTATATTTTCCAGTATATCTAGCACATATAACTTCTGCCTTCTTGCCAAGTACAAGTGGTATACACCCTTTAATCGACTGATATGATATTTTCAGGGTTCAAAGAAAATCACACTATCCTCCTTGGGATTCTTCTAGACTGGCAAATAACTAAATAAGCATAAGACTAATTGATAAGAGAGAAAAAAGCTAAAAAGGAAGAGCAATAGTAACTGTAAACATGCTGTATGCATGGAAGATAACAGCATGACTTAGCATTTCACGCACCTGGCTACAGATGTCATCTCACACAGCGTAGACAAGACAGAGAAACTTAGGGAGAGAAAGGAAAGGTCACTTAGGGAGGATACAGGGGAAAACACCATAGATACAGGTATGCAGATTTAAGTTCTGCCTTCTCCATAAGAGATAAGGAGATAAGGTCTTCCTGTGCTTGTTCCTACAGAAGTTTATGTGAAAATATTTTCAAAAGCAACCTCCACTCAGCTTCAGATCCTCTCCATGAAATCAATCTGTTGTCAGAGACATATTTTGGTATGGTAGATTTTTGCTCCCCCTCAAATACATGTTATTTTAAGTAGGACGGATATTTCCAAGAGCTTAAGAAAAAAAAAAGTGTCTTTTTAATTAGTTTGAACTATTTTCCCCAATCTCATCTAGAAAAAATCATTTTAGTGTGCCTATTGACAATATCTGTCATTTTTGTCATTTCTGTGACTTTTTAAATGAATAAAAGTTTCTGTTACTATGGGTCATGTTTTTGCATGGTTATCTGCATGCCAAGTAAATTTATTCTAACTGCCAGACGTTGTGAATGTTTGCTTTTTTGGAAACCATTTAAGGCTTTCTTAGATTTTTTTTGGCAGTTCCAGCAGGCTTGTCTCCCATAAGTTCCTCCCAGACATGATAGAGGGACAATGTCTGTGTTTAGAGCCCTCACCAGGTCCTGTCCTTTCCCTGCATCCTTCTCTCCAATATTCTTCCCTGAAACTTCTAGCCATCTTGACTGCCCCAAATTCTCAATTCCGTCTAATCAGGGAGCCTGCCAAACTCTGTTCGTCCCACTGCCCCTCTTGCATGGTATCGTCCTAGAAACTCTTTCCCGATAGTCAGTTGGCGCATTCACTGAACTCATCTCATTCAGTTCCCCTCTGTGAAGAATTACTAGTTTTGTTTGGCTTGTTATTGACTGTATGGAAAACAATGTTTTCAGAAGATTACTCCCGTGTACTGTCGGTGTAGCCTACATGGGAGAGATACAATTTGCAGAGTCCCTTTCCCTGCACAATAAAGTAGAACATAGAAAAGTGGGTTTGCAGTCAAGATACATTTTATTCCTCCTATTCAATCAACTTTATTTTATATATATTACATTATTGTGTATTCCCCATAGGTTACCCACATCAATTCACCCGTAAACCGTCACCATAGTCCCTTGTGCTCTTTACTCCCCTGTTTTGAACCCTTATCTTCCACCTCCCTCACTGAATGTCTCTTATTTATGGTTGCCTGCTAATTTTTGTTGTTGTTGTTGTTGTTGTTATTTTCTATTCCTGATTTCTTAATTGGTTCCCCTATATTCCTCCTGTTTTTAGAGTGTAGGCAGAGGGGCACCCCAGGACTAAACTTGGGTTTGCCATCGAAATGGGTTCTGCCATGTACGGCATAAAGACAAAGCACACTTTTAGTGTGCTTCTCCAAAGAAGAAAAACAAATGGCCAACAGATATACAAAAAAACGTTCAACATCACTTATAATCAGGGAAATGCAAATAAAAACCACAATGAGATACCACCTCACACCAGTGAGAATGGTGCACAATAAAAAAACAGGCAACAAATGCTGGCGAGGATGTGGAGAAAAAGGAACTCTCCCACACTGCTGGTGGGAATGCAAATTGGTTCAACCACTATGGAAAGCAGTATGGTGTTTCCTCAAACTGCTAAAAATGGAGCTTACATACGACCCAGCAACATCACTTTTGGGAATATACCCAAAGGACACAAAAACATTAATCCAAAAGGATACATGCACCCCCGTGTTTATAGCAGCACTGTTCATAATAGCTAAGACATGGAAACAACCCAAATGCCCAAAAATAGATGACTGGATCAAGAAGATGTGGTTTATATACACAATGGAGTACTATTCAGCATTCAAAAAAGA
The DNA here is from genome assembly GCA_004024925.1 of Scalopus aquaticus. Lineage (NCBI taxonomy): Eukaryota > Metazoa > Chordata > Mammalia > Eulipotyphla > Talpidae > Scalopus > Scalopus aquaticus. The sequence goes on along the minus strand of PVIJ01003176.1, from coordinate 116,147 downwards.
AACACATGCAATTCACAACAACATGGATAGAGCTAGAAGGGATTATGTTTAGCGAAATAAGCCAAAGGAAAAAGAAAAATATCAAATGGTTTCACTTACAACAGGAATATAGGGGAACCAAATAAAAGAGAGACATTCAGTGAGAGAAGGAGAGGATGGGGAGAAGAATGGGGTAGAGGGGAGCATGGGGTACTATGGTGATGGTTCACAGGTGAATTGGTGGTAGGAAACCTATGGGGAATACACAATAATGTAAAAGACATAAGTAATAATAACAATAAAATTTTAAAAGAAAGAAAAGATTAGTGTGCACAGAGAGAGAAGAAAAGAAAAGATATTAATTTCCCGATAAATCACCCTCATGGGTGAATGCCGAGCCAAAAAGGACTGGCCCAAAATGGGGGCACTGAGACCAGAAAACTTGCCACAGTTTAAAGTAGCTTCTGGCAGGAAAATGGGTCAAAAGGGACCAGGCGAGTCTGGGACAAACGAGCAAAATAGAAGGACAAATCAACATAAAGCTTGCAGTGTCAGCCTCCCCACATCTCTCACCCTTTGTCTCGCCCAAGTATCTCTACATGTCTCAACTCTGTGTCTCCTTCCATATTTCCTAAATCCCTGGTGTGAGTCCAAAGCCAAGAAGCAAGCAGGCCTATCTTCACATATCTCTCTGCTACATGTGTCTCCTGGATCCTCCAAGTTCTTCTTTATCCCCTCAGCTCCACCCTTCATGGGGAGGGTGGGGGCCAGAAAATATGGAGATTTCTCTCTGTAACATTGCAACATTAGAAAACTTTAGTAAGACAATATATAACACAATTTGATTTTCTTTCGGAATTATCACTCTGATTGCTCTGTGAAGAGAGCTTTCTTTGCTGTTTGTTATATGAAAAGAAAAAATGGAAGATATTAATTGTGAGCAACATATTAATCATCCAACAGTAGGTAGTTAGGTAATTTGTTACTTAGTGAAGGAACCCGCACTACTCATATAAATTTGAAAGGCATCAGTATTTTCAGACCACATAGACAAGATTTGAGCAACTGATTAAGAAAAAAAGTATAGTTAGAGGAATTGAATGAATTTAAAATTGGATTTTGGAACTTTTCAACATTTATAAATCAGGTATGGATATATGGATCTGGGAGTTTCATTTGGTAAAGAATATGGAAGTTAAGTTGCTCTAAAATATTGTATCCAAATACTTGTTTAAAATAAATCCTCAAACATAAAATTTGTTTAGAATAGCTTGACTATTTAAATGATGGGCAAGAATTCAGTGCCTTATCTGTATTTCACATTTCTTTATGATTGATGTGATTCTGAAATCATTATATAGACATGTAGACATCTACACAAAGGAGTTTAAATATTCTTGCTTTAACAAGCAAGTTTGTTAGTTTGACCACTTGAGTTTGACTCCTTGCATAGAAGGGACAGCGATCTTCAGCAATATCAGTATTGGCATACAATATCATTACAGAATTAACACTATTCATTACCTGTACAAGTAGGAAGCCCAAACATCCATTTGAAGGGCCTTTTACCTGCTCTCCTTACTTGCTATTATTCGCCTAAGAACACAGCCCAAACGGCATACAGTGAGGAAATAAAATTTTCCTCTAATATTGAGGAAGCAGTCCAAATTAAAGGAGTATGGGGAGTTTTTATTTGTAGCTCATTTTGACAAGTTCTATTGATCATCGCAATCAACATACCTTTATCTGAGACTTTCTCCAGGAGAGTGATTCAAGATGTTTGGAGGGGTGCCCAGGATTTGGTATTTTCAAAAGCTCAACAAATGATTTTGGATATCAGCCACATTGTTCCAATGTCCCCAAGAAGGATTTAATGAGAGCAAATTTATGGCAATGCCTTACAGCTGATTTAGTTGGTCAATGACAGGCCAATGGCATATGGTCACAACTAAGATAATGTCACGATTTTTTTCAAATTTGACATTTTCTTCCAAACTAAGGATCAAAGAGGGAGTCATTAAATCAAAACAATGTTCATCTAGCTAGTCACCACCATGCACAGAAGATGGGCTGCTGCACTTAGAAGAGCCTTCAATCTTGACACAGAGGAGCAGGTTGTCTGTGGGACGTGTCTATGAAGAGCCATGCACCATGAATGTTAACCTGCCAGAGTGTCCAGGACCCAGAAGACTACATGATAACTGCAGAAAAATGTTGGAAGTTATCAAGAGTTTTCACTTTGGTCATTGTAACACTATCCCTTTTTGTGACCTATACCATTTCCTCTTATTGCCCAGACAATTCAGCTGCACAGGTTTTTTATAAACAAGCTCTCATTAAAGCCCTTCTTATGGAAATCTAGATAACAAAGAGACTTATTAAATGGTGTTTAAAATGTCATTTTTCCTACTTTCAGCAATTCAGCTAAATAAATTCATCAGTTCTGTATACGTAAGTCCTTGGATATATTTGCATTTGTTGGTGCAAAAATATAATAAGGTATATGGCTTTATACCAGATAGGTGTTCACAAAAGATGTAATCACATTTGTTTGTTTGTTTGTTTATTTATTTTTACAATGAATAAGTTTGTGACTCATGGAAGAATATGTGTTATAAAATCACATTCATTATTTTGACTGTCTATGAACACAAAAATTATCATGAGGGTGGCTTATGCACATCTCAAAGAAGAAAATTCCTGCAATACATCCTAGAGTTACACAGTCAATGGGAGATCTGCACTGCAATGCAAAAAAAATATTATTGCTCCAGAGTACCTACCAAAAGCACCCCCAGTCATACAAAATACTAATATTTCATGTTCTAGGCTGCTGCTGTGAGAAATATTCAGAGCATGGGAAGAACTCTGGGTCCTATTCAGACCAACACAGAATCACAGAGACTGAATCCTCCACCTATCTTTGTACTGGGACTGTGCCTTTGGTAATAGGCAAATAAACAGGAGTAGCAGCAGAAACAGCAGCATTTATCATCACAATTAACTTTATCATTGTGGTTTCTATTTAATAAGAATCTCTAAAATGTTAGTGTTAACATTTTGCATGTTCTTTAAATTTTAATTATATTCAATCATCCATAAGTCAACTATCCTATCCCTACTTAACAAGTGCAATATTGGGGAAAAAAATAGTTTGCTTTGTCTAAGGCTGGAAAGAGAAATTAAGATCCTCATCTAAGCTTTTACTGAGTTAAACCTGAGGATGCTTTGGGTTTTACTGGCCCAGCACTGCTATGGGTTTTTATCTGAATGTGTTTAGGGGCACACTAATTCTGCTTTTTATTCTTCTGTTCCTTTGACTCTCTTTTTTGTTTAGCACATATTTTATGGTGTTGATTTTAATATCTTACCTCATTATTCCTCATTTTTATACTGTATAGTTCTGTTTTCTCAGTGATTGAGGATTGCAACATTCATTTTAACTTATCATAATCATCTAGAGAATAATAATTCTGCCAAAATATACAAACTTTATTTCAGTATGGCTTCATTAACTTTTCTTTTCTTCCTACTATTATTATCATATATGTTTCATCTTTTTAGAAGTCCAAAAATTGTACTTAGTGCCGTAATTAATGTTGTATGAAATTTTACGTGTTTTTAAATTAGTTAAGAGATGGGGGGAAAGTCTATAAGCAAGTCTTATGTTTACACCCAAGTTCATGATTTCAGTGTTTTTCATTTCTTTTTACATGTTTTAGTCACTGACAGGAATTATTCCCTTTCAGCTGAAAAGCTTCCTTCTGTGTATCTTGCAAGACATGGACCTAGCAGCAGATACTCCACGACTCAATATGTCTAAGAATAGCTTCATTTGCCTTCATTAAAAAAACTTTGTAGAGGAATATTTTAAATATTATATCGTTTAATCACTTCACATACACAATTAAAAGTTTTGATTCTTTTCAAATTTCAATTTTTTCAAGTTTTAATTCAATTCAAAGCAACTATTTATTACATTAAACAATTTTAGAAAATTTCCACCACCCAAGAAAGATCACTTTTATGCATTAATTATGTCACCTCCAACTCTAGGCAAACCACATTCTTCTTCATAGAATTTCCTGCATATTTCATAAAAATAGGATTGCATAACAATTTCTCATATCTGAGCTCTTTCATCCAGCACAAGCTTCATCTATGTAACACGCACACACTAGATGTTTCTGCACCCACAACACTGAACATCATTCTATGGCAGAAATATACCACACTGTGTCCATCAATTCATCAGTTCTGGACACCTAGTCATCCACAGTTCCTGGCCACCATAAACAAGGATGTTAAAGATAGATAGCAGTACAGAATTCTTCACATAAATTTTTAATTTCTTCTGGTTAAACACAACAAGAACCACCTTCTGTAGATTCTAGGGAACTGGTATTTTTGCCCATTGTAGTTTCCTCCAAAATATGATCAAATATTGCGTGTGGCAAGAGTACAAATCACTGGAGTCTATCTATTCACTAACAAAGTGTGGGAGGGGTTGTTATTGATATAGAAATAGATTTGGCTGATTATATTAGCAACAGGATTCCACCCCATGTTCTTGGAGCTATGGGGTTTAAAAGCAAATCCTGAGCACTGTCAGGGGAAGAAATATTTAAGACAACTTGATAGTAGTTTAGAGAAGGTTTTTTTGATCCAAATTTAAAAAACACAGATCACAAGGGAAAATTGTCCATATCATGATGGAAAACAAAGACATTATAACATTTTTGTAAATGTTACAAGTTGGTGCAGAAATGGAGTAAATTGACTTTCTCTTTCCTTTATTTAATTATACTTTAAAGAAAATACAAATAAAGTTGTTTACCAAAGCATTGTTTGTAGTGGCAACCAAACTAGAAATAGCTTGAAGTTCTGCAAAAAAGGAAATGTCAAATAAATTGCAGTGCACATATCCTGTGGACTATTAGTCATTTTTGAAAAGACATGAGTCAGATGATTCACTGACCTGGAAACATGTCCACAATGTGTTGTTAAATGAATCATTTATATTCTTTAATGTACACCTCTCCAATCTTCATAATCAAAGAAAAATTAAAGCCAAAGCGTTGGTATTGGTTATCCATAAAACCGATATGTATTATTCATCTTTAATTATAAATGGAAATAAAGAGAAATGAAAAGAAGTAATCAGGACAAAATTAACCAGAGACTTTGAAAATATTGAAAAGTCTGAACAGTGAACTACAGTATCAGAGGATCCTTGAACCGTCACAGTTCTTGCTCAAAAAATAAGTTATTTGATGTTTTACTGATTCTGTTTTAAATTTTATTTTTAAAATGCATGCTAAGTATCAATAAATGAATTATTTCTTTTATTTTAATGTACATCAAAAGTTCTTATTAGAAATATGTGTTAATATTACAGAGCAGATTATAAATTCAAAGTTTCTAGTGTGTTAAAATAGCTCAAATTACTTTTATTCTTCACGTAAGTAATATAAGCATGTCCAAGGCAAATTCTATTCTATATGACTATTTTTTGACAAATTGATATGTTCTTAAAAATAATAGAGAAAATGAGGCAATAGTCTTTAAATAAGAAAATGAAGCTTCCTTCCAAAACAAGAGCACACATGACACTATAAAACTAAAAATGTACCCCCAGCTTTTGCTCTGTAACTGAAAAGAGTAATTGAGAGAAAACACTGCTTACAAACTAATTATATACTTTTTAGATACCATTTTTTTAAAGCATAGGACCCATCTGGCCTAACATCTGCAAAATTCCTATAATTAAAAGGGAAAGAAATAAACATAGTCAAAGTTATTCAAGGATTTTGTGCACTTCACTACATTTTCTGTTTAAATTTGCCCTAACTAAAGAGTCTATAGGAATTATACTTTGTCAAAAGGAAATACAAAATTTTGTGATCCAAATTCTGGAAAGTGAGACTTTATCTTGTCTACAATGACTTTTGGTTTCTTCTATTGCTTATCATAAATTTGATTATATAATTCACCTTCTCACTTTTCTATGACCTGATGAGTCAAATATAGCTATAATCAAGACAATTCTAGGTCTCTATCTGCTGAGATGCAAACAGAAATATTTCAACTGATTTAAAGAATTAATTTACTCACTTATTTTAAATATACTTTCATTAACAAAATATCTTTTAATACCATTTTAGATGCTCATATACAGCAGTGAAGAAGCAGTAACATTTCTGCTTAAGTGAAGCTTATTTGATCATTATTTTTTACAGTTTTTGCACCAAGAACAGAAAGAGAAACACAGACTCCAAGATCAAGACAAACTAAACAGAGATTGTAGCCTCTTCTTTCTGACTCAGAAAAGAAATATTCTCTTTCTAATTTTTCATTTAGTTTAAGCCTCATAATGATCTGGGTTAGCAAAGGGTATGGTCACATCCTCATTTCATTGGAACTGAAAGAATATGATATAACCAAAGTTTTTGTCTGACTCTGGCAAACTATATGGTGATCCATATGTACAGTTATACATCCTGCCTAGCATTATCTCATTTTAAGTTTTAGGCAAAATACGATATATTCCAGGCAATACCTTAGAAACATTGCAAATATTTACTCACTTAGTCCTTCTAAAATCCCACAAGGTAAATATGATTATTATCAGAATATTACCTTAAAAAAAACCTCAGGCACAGAAAAGTAAATACTTTGGTCAAGGTCATATGGCTAGCATGAGACAGAGCCAGTACCAGAGTCTAAACAGCTAGACCTCTAGAGTTCCTATTCTGGACCACTACTGATGGCACTCTCACACGTAAAGGAAGCTGTGTGTCTTGGGACCTCAAGTGGCTTTCACTGGAGATGTCAAAGGCATTTCTTTAATTACTGAAGTAGAATCAGTTGTTCGAACATTTCAAAATGTGCTAAACTAGTAGCAAGAAACCATTTTGAAAAAACCTAATTGTACAATCCTGTTTTCTAGATGAAAGAAAAAGGCCATGCAATCTTTTCTTCTCCAAGCCAGGGAGATATGTGTTTAACAATTAACTGAGTTCTAACCAGGTTTGAAAAGCTATCAAAAAGCAAGCTATTTACTTTCAGAGGTAGATTAAGGACTTCTGCAAATAATTTCTTATGCAAAACTGGCAAAAACACTGACAAAAATAGTCAGAGTCAGCTCTTTGGAGAGATGAAAATTAACCAACGGGATCTCCAGCTGAGCCCCCAGGCTTGCACAGGGAAGCGAACTCTTGGGCACTCTAGGGGAAGGAACCGTCCCCATTCGCGTGCTCCATCTCATACCGGGTGAGATCCCTGACGGCAGTTAAGCCACCCAGAGAAAGTTACACACCTGGGCGCATGCTCCAATGGTTCCCAGAGACCTAGGGGAGCCCGGATTGAACCACCGCCTCCACACACTGCTGCCATCGCCGGCTGAACCTCCAGGTTTGCATGGGGAAGCGAACTCTCGGGTGCTCTAGAGGAAGGAACCGTACTCATTCGCGCACTCCATCTCATACCAGGTGAGTTCCCAGACGGCAGCCAGGCACCCAGGGAAAGTTACACCCCCATGCACGTGCTCCAGGGGTTCCCAGGGACTGAGGGGAGCCCAGATTGATTGACTGTCTCCACGCACTGCCGCCAAGGCCGGCTGAACCCCCAGGCCAGCTGGGGAAGCAAACTCTCAGACACAAGGAACCATCAGCACTCCATTTGTACCAGGTAAGTTCCTGGATGGGAGATTAGCCGCCAAGAACAAGTTACACTCCCCAGGTGACTGGGCTGGGGTTTCAAGGGACTGAGGGGAACCCAGATCGATCGACCACCCCCACTCCGCTGCCACCACCTCAGACTGGGCCCCCAGGCCTGCCCCAGGAAGCAGACTCCCGAGCACTCTAAGGGAAAGGTACAACATACATCACCCAATCCAAGGGAGAGAACGTGAGTGCCATGCCAAGAGGATAGCCTTCACAGAGCAAGTTAAGCCCCCAGCCTCTGGCCTTGGTTTTTCGTACCTGATCATAGCACACACTGGAGTAGGCCTCACGCCTACCCTGCCACCTCCATCACCACTGCCAATACTGGCTCTGAGCAGCAGCACTCGCGGGTGCAATAGGGGAAAATACTATTGTTGCCCACTGAAACTGAAAAAGTAAGCCCCAGTTGGATAGGATAGCCTGCAGGGAGCTAGCGCAGACCAGCCACTGCTCTCAGTGCTAGGGTTCTCTGAACTGAGTAGAGCTGGCACTGAAACCACCAACCATCATGATCCCTGATAAAGCACAGCCTCTACACCACTGTTGGAGCTGGGGGCCACACAACCACCTTCTGGACCTTTGGAGTTAGCACAGAGGAAAAGGATCTCTACAGACAACATACCCACAGCATCACTATCCAGTGGTGGTGTGGCCTAACAGGACCGGAATTGATCAGACCATCAGCCCTATACATCCAGGAAAGAGTAACCCAAAGAGATGCCTACCAGTACCAGTGCCACAATTTCCAACAATTACAACAAATCAGAAGACAAACAGGGAGAAAGAGAAACACAAATAACCAAGCAAGCCTTCAGGGGAAAGACACACTGCAAAAAGAAAATCAAGCATCAGAACTCAACAGTAATGACATGGAAGAGCTCCGCCTCTCAGATAAAGAATTTAAAATCATGATACTTAAGGAAAAAAATGAAATGAAAAAATAATTAATGATATGAAGAATGAAATTGAGACCCTAAAGAAGGAGAATAAGAGTCTAATAGAAGAACTAAAAAACACCCAGAAAGGCAATGAAAGCAGAATCGATCATATGGAAGAACGTGTCAGCAATCTCAAAGATTCAGATAACAAAAAAATAAAAAAGGAAAAGGAAATAAAAGCACAAAGGGGAAAAAAATGAAAAAAAACAATTCGAGAACTATCTGACACCATGAAGAAAGGAAATATAAGAGTTATAGGAATCCCAGAAGGAGAGGAGAGGGTGCAGGGAGCAGAGAAAATATTTAAGGAGGTGATAGAAGAAAACTTTCCAAGTATGAAAATAGACATACAAGAAGCAAAAAAAACTCCAAATTACCATGATGTTAGAAGAACTACACCTAGGCATATGATAGTAAAACTCACATGTATACAGGATGAAGAAAAAATATTGAAGCTGACAAGGGGGGAGAAACAAATAACGTATAAAGGAAAACCAATCAGGATGATATCAGATTTCTCCGATGAAATGATACAGGCAAGAAGAGAATGGAGGAACATATTCAAAAAACTCCAAGACAGTAAATGCCAACCAAGAATACTTTAACCTGCAAAGATCTCCTTCCTCTATGAAGAAAGCAAAATGTCCTTCCCAGACAAATAGAGACTTCAGAAATTCGTCATGACTAAACCCCCACTCGAAAAAATACTACAAGAAGTCCTAAAGCCAAAACTGACAGAGGAATGAAAAAGATCAGAATAAAACAAAAAATAAAAACACAAAAAGATAAATAGAAAGGCAAATATAGATGCCAAGGTATCAATATTAACTCTAAATGTAAATGGACTAAACATTAATAAAAAGGCACAGAGTAGCAAGAGGGATCAAAAAACAGAACCCAACCTTCTGCTGTCCACAGGAAACCCATTTAACTACAAAAGATAAACACAGATTGAAAGAAAACAATCCTACAAGCAAACAGACCAAAAAAGAAGGCAGGGACAGCTATACTTATATCAAACAAAATAGACTTCAAAGTAAAAAAAGGTAAAAAGAGACAAAGATGGACACTACATCATGATAAAGGGGACAATTCAGCAGGATAATATAACCCTCATCAACATATACTCCCCAAATGAAGGAGCACCAAAATAGACAAGACAATTATTATCATCTCTGAAAACAGACATCAGAGAAAATACATATATAGTAGGAGATCTCAACACCCCCACCCCCCTCACCAATGGACAGATCAACAAGACAAAAAATAAACAAGGACACTAAAGCTCTAAATAAGGACCTAGACCACATGGGCCTAACAGATATCTATAGGGCACTACATCCCCAAAAATCTGAATACACATTTTTCTCAAGTGCACACAGATCATACTCCAAGATTGATCACATACTAGATCGCAAAACAAACCTCAACAGATGCACTAAGATCAAAATCATACCTACTATCTTCTCAGATCATAAAGCAATCAAATTAGAAATAAACCATGAAAAGAAAAAAAAAGGAATCCTCTTACTTCACGGAGATTGAAACCCACACTGCTGGAAGACCACTGGACTAACGAGGAGATCAAAGAAGAAATTTAAAAATACCTAGAAATGAATGACAAAGAAGACACCACATTCCAGAATGTCTGGGACACAGCAAAAGCAATAATAAGAGAGAAATATATAGCAATACAGCCTCACATCAAGAAACAAGAAACAACCCAAAGAAACAATCTAATCTCCCATCTCAAAGAACTAGAAAATGAACAACAAAAAAACCCAAAAGCCAACATAAGAAAGGAAATCATAAAAACCAAAGCAGAAATAAATGAAATGGAAATCAAAAAAAAAAAATCCAGATCAATGAGACCAAAAAAATTAACAAAATAGACAAACCTCTAGCCAGGCTTACGAAGAAAAGATGGGAGAAAACACAAATAAATAGAACCATAAATGAAAGAGGAGAATTACAACAGACACAGAAGAAATCAAAAGAATAATCAGAAATTACTATGAACAGCTATACAGAAACAAGTTCAACAACTTAGAGGAAATGGACAAATTCCTAAAACTATACAACCACCCAAAACTAGATAAAGAAGATATAGAACATTTAAACAGGCTAATCACAAGCAGTGAAATTGAAACAGTAATCAAAATCCTCCCCAAAAACAAAAGCCCAGGACCAGATGGTTTCATAAATGAATTCTACCAAACCTTCAAAAATGAACTAATCCCTATCTTACACAAATTCTTTCAAAAAATTGAGAAAGAAGGAATACTACCAAACACATTCTATGAAGCCAATATTACACTAATACCAAAACCAAACAAAGACAACACAAGAAAACTATAGACCAATCTCTCTGATGAACACTGATGCAAAAATATTCAACAAAATATTAGCCAACAGGATCCAGCAATGCATCCAAAAGATAATACACATTCCAGAGACACAAGGATCGTTCAACATCTGAAAATCAATCAACGTAATCCAAAACATCAACAAAAAGAAAAATAAAAACCATATGATTATATCAATAGATGCTGAGAAAGCATTCGACAAAGTGCAACATCCATTCCTGATAAAGGTCCTTGAAATCCTTGGGATAGAAGGAACATACCTCAACAAAATAAAAGCCATATACAACAAACCCACCGCCAATATTACCCTCAATAGTGAGAAGCTGAAAGGCTTTCTCCTAAGATCAGGAACAAGGCAAGAATGTCCACTTTCACCATTGTTCTTCAATATAATACTGGAAGTCCTAGACAGAGCAATAAGACAAGAGAAATACATACAAGGAATCCAAATAGGGAAAGAAGAAATCACTTTTCGCAGACAAAATGATAGTATACATAGAAAATCCTAAAAACTCCATAGAAAAACTACTCAAAATTATAGACCAGTTCAGTAAAGTAGCAGGATACAAAATCAATGCACAAAAATCAGTAGCCTTCCTATATACAAACACTCAGTCAGAAGAAGAATAAATCAAGAGAATCACCCCCTTCAAAATTGAGACCAAAAAAATTAAAATACCTGGGAACAAACCTAACAGAAGAGGTAAAGGACTTATACAAAGAAAACTATAAGACCCTATTAAGAGAAATAGAGGATGACACAAAAAATGGAAAGACATCCCCTGCTCATGGATTGGAAGAATTAACATTATCAAAATGGCCATACTACCAAAAGCAATTTACAGATTCAATACTATTCTGATAAAAATCTCAATGACATTCTTCAAAGAAATAGAACAAATATTGATGAAATTCATATGGAACCACAAAAAAACCTCGAATAGCCAAAGCCCTCCTGACTAACAAGAAATAAAATGGAGGGATTACACTCCCAGATTTCAAACTATACTACAAAACCATAATAATTAAAACAGCATGGTACTGGAACTAAAACAGAAGCACAGACCAATGGAATCGAATAGAAAACCCAGAAATAAATCCACATACCTATGGACAAGTAATCTTTGACAAAGGAGCGAAGAATATACAATGGAACAAGATTAGCTTGTTCAATAAATGGTGCTGGGAACACTGGACTGCTACAAGAAAAAACATGAAGCTAGAGTACTACCTCACACCATGCACAAAAACCAAGTCAAAATGGATAAAAGACCTAAATGTAAGACCTGAAACCATAAAATTTATAGAAGAAAATATAGGCAAAACTCTACACGACATACATCTCAGCAAAATCTTTAATGACACATCCCCAAAAGCAAGGAAAGTCAAGGAAAAGATAAACAGATGGGACTACATCAAACTAAAAAGCTTCTGTACAGCAAAAGAGACAATAATCAAAACAAACAGATACCCTACTATTTGGGAGAAGATCTTTGCACACAATAAAGCCGATAAAGGACTGATAACTAAAATCTACAAGGAGCTCACATAACTCAACAAAAACAAAGTCAACAATCCAGTCAAGAAATGGGCAGAAGAGCTAAAAAGACACTTCTCCAAAGAAGAAAAGCAAATGGCCAACAGATATTTGAAAAAATGTTCAACATCACTTATAATCAGGGAAATGCAAATCAAAGCCACAATGCGATACCACCTCATGCCAGTGAGAATGGCGCACATTAAAAGAACAGGCAACACAAATGCTGGCAAGGATATGGAGAAAAAGGAATTCTTCTACACTGACGGTGGGAATGCAAACTGGTCCAACCACTGTGGAAAGCGGTATGGCGTTTCCTCAAACTAATAAACATGGAGCTACCATACGACCCAGCAATACCACTTTTGGGAATATACCCAGAGGACACAAAAACACTAATTCAAAAGGATGCATGCATCCGTATCTTTATTGCAGCACTATTTACAATAGCGAAGGTATGGAAACAACCTAGATGCCCAAAAATAGATGACTGGATCAAGAAGATGTGGTATATATACACAATGGAATACTATTCAGCATTCAAAAAAGATAAACACATGCAATTCGCAGCAACATGGATGGAACTAGAAGGGATCATGCTCAGCGAAATAAGGCAAAAGGAAAAAGAAAAACATCGAATGGTCTCACTTATAAAAGGAATATAGGGGAACCAAATGCAAGAGCAACAATCAGTGAGAGAGGGGGGAGGATTGGGGCTCAGAATGGGGGAGAGGGAAGCACAGGGGACTGTGGTGATGGTTCACAGGTGAATTGGTGGTGGGAAACCTACGGGGAATATACAGTCATGTAAAAGACATAAATAAAAATAACAATTATTAAAAAAAAAAAAGAAAAGAAAATTAACCAACACTTGCAAAAACCATAGGAGTATTCATTAAAATAAAGCTGGGGAGCCCAGGTGAAAAGGAAAGCTTAAAAGCTCACAAATATATGGAAAACAACACATAAGTGATACATGGAAGTACAAATATTGTATAAACCCACTTATATGAGGTAACTAGAATAAGCAAGTTCATAGAGACAATGTAGATGAGAGGGTTCCCACCACGGGGAGCAGGAAGAGAGAGGGGGGTGAAGAATAGGGAATTATTGTTTAATGGTTGCAGATTTTCTGTTTGACATAATAAAAAGTTTGGAAATAGTGTTGATGGTCACACAATTTTGTGAATGTAATTAGTGATTCAGAATTGTTACATTTAAAAATGATTAGTATGGTAATTTTTTTGTATATTGTACCATAATTTAAAAAAATACAAAAATAACCCTCCCCCACATCTTCCAACCCTTTCCAGCTCATTCACAAAGTAAAATTGAAAGTGTTGCTTTCTGAGTGAAATAACTACAGATGCTTTTCCAAGTTATTTACATTTTAGAGGATGAAATTATAAAGTATCTATCTTTTATGACCTTTCTCTTCTTCAAAATATATTAGATATGAACTTCCTCTCCCATTCAAAATCAGTACAAAGTCTCTGATTTCTCCTCTGAAACATCCTGTATTTCTACATTTTTCTTATATCAGAAACTTTTCTTTATCTCTGAGCTTTTCCTGGTTTCTCCTAGATTAAAGACAAACTTGACAATGCACTTCGGGGGAATGTGACAATTACTAACCATCTTATAGCAGCAAAAACTGTAACTTATGAAATCAGATATCTATTTTTTTTACACTATGTATGTGTGTATGGCTTTATCTTTATGTTTTTCACTTAAATTTTCAACTCTCATTTTATTTTTGTCCCCAATTTGCAGTACACATTTATTCTTATTTTGGCACAGCAATAGTCTCTCTAAAATCCCATTTTGTAACATCTATTCTCTCCTCTAAAGTGTCTTTTAATTTTTAATTCCATCTGGCTAAGTGCTGGCAACCTCCCTTGGTGTCTGTCAAGGATTTAATGAGAATGCTCACTAATCCATCTCTCAGGTAGGACTTGCCATTTACTTCTTGGGACTTCAGGAGAAATTAATGAAAGCATTGAACTCGTGCTCTTTGAAGACTTGCATTTTAGAAGAGCTGTGCCAACCATCTCCAAAGATTTGTACAATGAATTTTCATGAACGATGAATTTTGTGATTTTCAGTAAATGTTAAGAACACTGGGTATTCAAAGGAAAAGACTCAGCTGTTGGAAACTTGAAGGGCAGTAGTTAAGGACAGAAAATTCTTACTGTTACAACTGTGCAGATAAAGTAGGACCTGGTGGTGAGTTTAAATCAAAATCACTAAGACATTATAAAATGTCAAAAAAAAACAAGTGATATGCTATCACTTTTAATATCACAAGAAAAATTTGAAAATGATGCAATAATTATAATACACAAGCCAATATTAATTGTTCAGTTAATATTAAATAATATTCATTTTATCAAAATAATAATATCTAATTTGTAGAATGTTTTGAAAAACACACATTGAAGACAAAATTAACAATTGACAACACAGGGTTCCATCATCATTCTTTTGTTATAATACTGACTACATGGTATATTTTGAGTGGAATGTGCTAAATTTAAAGGTATTTTTCACCACATCTAATATTTCATATTGCATAGAAATACTGAAGCAAAGATAAACATAAAATGAAATTTACCAGACTTCTGCTACTGTTAGTATTTTGATATAGTTCAATATAATATATTTTTCATACATTTTAAATGCTCAATTCTCTTCTTAACATAATTATCTATTTTAATAAGTTTATTACATGAGGGGGAATGTTCATTAGTAGATACTTTGCTGCTAATTTTTTGGGCTACAATATCTCTTCTTTTGAGATATAAATATGTGTATATGTATATGTATGACATTTAGATATACAGATTTATACTATAGGTTGAATTTTGTGTCCTTTCAAATTCATATCTTGATAACTAACACCTGCTGTCACAGTTTAGGAGGTGGGATCTTTGGAAGGTGAGGAGGTCATAAGAGAGTGGAGTCTTCATGAATGGGGTTAGTGCCCTTAAATGAGAGCCCTCAGAGAGTTTCCTCCCCTGTGAGGACATAGTGAAGACAGCTGTCTATAAACTAAGAAGCAGCCTTCATGTGACACTGACTGTCCCAGCACCTTGATCACCTAGCTGTTGGAATTTCCAACCTGTGAAAAATAATTTTTTGTTGTTTCTAAGCCACCTAGTCTATGGCATTTTTGCATTAGTGATCTAAATGTACTTACATAGGTGGAGAGACGGGTTGGTGTGTATAGATATACAGTTAAGTACACAGTACTCTATAATCACCTTTCCATATCAATCAATAAGCACAGTCTATAATATTAACTTTATTTTTTTTAAAGATTTATTTATTTATACATACAAGCTGGGGTACAAGCCAGAGGTGTGGGGCGGCGAGAGGGCTCACCAGAGACAGAATGGGGAGCAGAACAGGCAGATCAGAAGTATACTGCTGAGGGGAGCAGCAGGCGAGGCAGGAGAGGTCTGCCGCACCATGTGGGAATCTCCCCGGCCGGGCGTCGAACTCGCATCACTGCTGCCGACAGCTCCACAGCGCAGCGCCCAACCGCTGCGCCACCAGGGAGGCCCTATAATATTAACTTTAAAGCCTACATAATATCCCACACAGGGAATGGGGATGTGGAAAGACAATATATAAAGTGGATGTGAACAGTTCTGATGTCAGAATGCCAGAGTTATCTCATTACTCCATAGCTGACAATGCGCATGACTAGATTTTTTGTAAAATCATACATGTAAAGTGACAGATAAAATTATAACAAAATGTAAGGTTATACTGTGAGATTTAGATGAAATTATATATATATATAAGGTCCCCCATAGCACATCATCATGACAATTTATTAAGCCAATCTTTACGTCTTAGCCATTTATTCCCAAGTTTTCATTACTGTCAATCAAGCTGTGATGATTATCTTCATGCAATATATTTTCACAATTATTTCCTTATAATTAGACTAAAGAAAATTTCTTTAGTTGGGGCCTCCCTGGTGGCACATCAATTGGGCGCTGTGCGTGGAGCTGTCTGCAGTGGTGATGCTAGTTCGATGCCTGGCTGGGGAGATTCCCACATGGCGCAGCAGACCTCTCCTGCCTCGCCCACTGCTCCCCTCAGCAGTGTATTTTGGTCCATCTGTCTGTTCTGCTCCCCACTCTATCTCTGGTGAACCCTCTCTCCACCCCATGCCTCTGGCCTGTACCCCAGCTTGTATGCATACATAAATAAATCTTTAAAAAAAAATTCTTTAGTTGAAAAGGAGCCACATTTTTAGGATCTCTTTATAGGTTTCCAAGCAGTGTTATGAAAATATTTTAATTTTCCCTTCCACCAAATGCCTACCAGAATGGCTACTGTACCCCTCCCACCAGCATGAACATTACTGTTATTCTTAAATAACAGTAAATCGATTACTAAATTTGAGGATGTTTACAAGTGTTTATCAACTTTATTCTTCTGGAAAATTGTCTTTTGATTTTTGTTTAATAATTATTTTCCTATTATGTTGCTCCTTTTCTCCTATTTATATTAAAAACCCTCGCCATTGTAATTTCTCAAAAGTTTTGTCTTCACTGTTTTCATTGGTTTGTTGTTCTTTGTCAATTCTGAAATCTTCTAGTCCAAGAAAAAAAATCTTTTCTAAGTATATAAAAATTTTCTCCACTTTTTCAAAAATTTTCAAAAATTATGTTAGTAAAACTGTATTTTCATAAGTTTCCTACATATGTTTAAAAATTGTTCTTTGTTTCCTTTTTTCCCTGCTTGGAATATATAATTTTATTTTGTACTGAATTTCTAATTGAGTGACTTGATTATCTTTGGCATGATTTCTACTTTTACTCTCTGTTATGCGAATTTCAGTTCTGCTAAAAAAATCTGTGGTGTTCTTAACTACTTTATCTTACCTCAACTTTTTGTTGCCATCTTATAACAACTAATTCTCTCCTTACAATTTTAAATTCTTATTTGAAAAAAAATGAAGCATTTTTGAAATTTATCTTCTGTGGAGAATTATTGCAAAGGAATTTTTTTCTGAGGTTTGAATTTGAATTCTTTTTTTTGTTTGTTTGTTTTGAAGAACATACATGCAATTTTTATGTTCTTGGAGATCAAAGAAGGAACTGATAGTAATATACAGGTGATGACTTTAAATTTTAGCGTTTATTAAGTACTCGATATAGTTCTGTTCAATATATTAATTTTTATGTTCTGTAACTCTGTAAGGTAGCAATAATCATAATTATCATTTTATAGATAAGGAAATTATGTCTTAGAGTAAGTAACTTGCTTATTATAATGCATATATCTTTCAAGAAAAGGTTGTGATTTGAATTTTGATGTAATGTCAAATAACTAACTTGTTCCCATTCAATATACTATCATAATTACTTTTCTGTCCTATTAAATTTGAAGTAGTTAATATTGAGATATGCTTAGTGGCCAATACAGGAATTTATCATCTATGGGAAGATATGATTATAAATAAACAACAGTGATAATGAATCAAATGTGATTTTTAAATAAATTGTATAGAAAGTGAAAAGTGAATGATAGAGCGATTTCACCGATAGAGCGATTTCACCTAGATTAATGGCAGATACGCGAACTTAAGAACAGACATATATTTAGGAATGTAGACAGAACTAGTATTGCTACAGCATGCTGTTTATTTTGGGGACTCTATATGTGGTCATATTATTTATAAATCAGTAATTGAAACTTCTAGAACCACACCTCTAAATCCAAAATGTCTTTACATTTGAATGCCTAAAATACCAAACTTTATTCTGTAGGAAATCTGAGAGTCAAAACATATTTTTTCAATAAAAATCAGCATTAAAACTAGTATTTAAAAAAATGAATTGCATATTCAGCCAAAGAATCAATTTATTTAAAGATGTTTGTTGTGTGGCTGTATTGAGCACAAAGATACCAGAATGAATAATGCTGCATTTCCTATTTCTTCCCCTTCAGAAAATCACAGTCCAGTGGGAAAGACTCGTACACAAAAAAATCATTATAATAGAGTCATAAGCACTGAGCACATGCACAAATTGGTTCACAAACAGTAGCCTATATGCAAATAGTTACAGTATATTGAGGAACATCCTATTATGTAGTCATAAACACAGAGCAATAGGCATAGGAAACACATAAGGAAAGGCTAATCCTGTGAAGGACTGTGAAAGTCTCATCGAAGTGTTGATCTGTGATGAGAATCTATGAAATCAATAGGATTCTATCTTCTAGTAAGAAAAGGGGAAAGCAAAGGTACGTTTTTGATTTTTTTTCATTATTTCCCTGCCTTAATTTCTAAGAGTTTTGCATGTGTTCAATATGTTAATGTTTTCAATAGCTCTAAGACAAATTTAGAGAACAGGTTTTGTGCTTAGAAAGCAGACAGCAATATTGGGTCTTATTAGGCAGAGTGGGATATCAGGACTCCTCACTATATTTCAGACCACAGAGCTCATATCAGTTGGAAAATAACTTTGATCTACAGTAGCTACACGGTGGATTTAGGATCACACTACTCTCAGTATTTTTAGAAATGCCTCCAAACAAAAAAAGATAATTTATGTTGAAAATAAAGTGATGTTTATAGAACTGTCCTTCTGCTTCCTCACCTCCCCATTTACAATTGTATGGGACAGGTGACTGCATGTGTTTCACCTCTGTAAGGTTTAGGGTCCTTTAAATACAAGTAATTCCTTGGTTTTCCTCAACACAAGTCTGGAGTTGTTATGAGGTTCAGACTATGCCTGGGAGGGATCACAGGCCAACAGGGGAGGACAATAGGCCATCTCATGGCAAACTGTTAATTAAACACACAAAAATTTTGTATACACTCTGCCTTTCATTTAAAAGGTTTTCTTTACTGAATCCTGGATCCTTTTCTACAGAATTTATCCTAGTCTTCTTCATTAAAAAAAAAAAAAAAAAAAAAAAAAAACTTGCTTTCAGGCTAGGGTTAATTCAACTTCACTAAATTTAACTAATTATTATTAAGACTATCTCTTTATAGAACTGAATTATAATTCAGAAAAGTTTTTCAAGTCAAAGCAGTCACTGAGGATGTGATTTAAGGTACCATAATAAATAAAGTCGATATTTCAGGGTATAGTAATAGTGTTTGTCACTTTCTGTACTACAATTTCATAGAATATGTTTAATCATATGATACTGAATTAGAATAATTTGCTAACAGTTGCCCACCAGACATAAATGACTGAATTTAGTAGCAAAGTTATGAACTTGGATTTATTATTAGATAGACTTCAAATAACATATACCAGCCTTCAAAATCTGACACTTCCACTTACAACTGGGTGTGGATTTTGTCAAATTTCTCAATATTCCTAAGTTTTTTTCATCTGTAAATGGGTATACTATTATTTAAATTACAAAAATTAGTTCATTTAGGCACAATCGTAGTTCAATGTTTGACACAGGATGATAAGCAATAAATATTATTTTCTTTGCAGTGCTTCTTAGAGACTACAAGAAGGCATGTTGAAAAATATCAGACTCGATTAATGAAGTTCAGGCCATAGAAACCTGAGTCTATTTCTGTCTATAACATTAACATCTATGTGACTTGAGCAAGTCTAAGAAACTTTCAAATTCCCCAATTTCATTGTCTGTAAAGCAGGGAGGTATAAAAGTTTGTGTTTCATAGCTTTGCTATGATGATTCTATAACATCACCCCTATAAAAGTTTGTATAATTCCTGGCACATAATAAATACTAAAAAAATGGTAACTAATTGTCATCAGTCGCCTTAACAAGGCCTTCCCTCATTGCATTCCATCACTTATAGACAATATTTCCCAAAAACTTTTGAGTGATTATAGGATCAATTCATTCCCCAAGGTCTCAAGTATGTGGTCTTCCATTCTGGCTCTAATCAGTATTTCCAGGTTTATTTCTTATTATTCATTTATTGATCAACTCTTTATGTATCAAGCAGAGCACTAGGCCTTGACGTTACAAAGGTCAGTGCTCCCAAGTCCTGAACATTCTGTTTCTATCCCTTCCCCACAATGGCAGGAAATGGGCCTCTAGCAAATAATATGAAGAAGCAATAACAGAAGGAAATTTATAATCACTGACCTGAGAAATGTATAGAGACAACTAACAGTCACAGAGAAAGCAATTGTTCTATAAAGGAATTTTACCCACCCATAGCAGAGCAAAAAAAAAAAAAAGAAAAAAAAAAGAAGTGTTAACTCACATTGGAAACTAAGTTTTCTAGATTCAAGAAATTCAGTATGTTCACTTCATTTACCATTGCTTTACCTGACATACTCTTAGTTCTTCAAGGCTATTCTTAAAGCCACTATTGAGTGAATCCTTCTGGAACACTTTCAGATACACAGAGAGGTAGTTACTCCGACCTGGTGCAGCCAGGCAAACCAGGTGGTAATACAATCATAATCTTGATGCAGTGTTACAAACAGCATATTATCATTTGGTAGTACTATATATAATTTGGTATATGTCTCTCTTTTACCAGAGTACGACCTCCTAAAAGAAAGTAAATCTTTTTCTAATTTTTTTATGTTTACTAAGATATAATTGTCATAAACATTGTGTAAGTTTAAGGTGTACAGTACATCAATTTGATGCATTTATATACTGCAAATCAGTTACTACTAGAGTATTAGTTAATACGACTACCCTGTCACACAATTACCATTTCTTTTTTATAATGAGAATATTTAAAATTTACTGTTAGCAATTTTAAAATGCATACTTATTATTAGCCATAATCACCACGCTTAATGAGTAATTTGTGACCTTTGACCAGTATCTCCTCATTTCCTATTCTGCTGAGTCCCCAGTCCCTGCTAACCTCTATTTCTGAGTCCAGGCTTAGTAGGTTCCACATATAAGTGATATCACATTGTTTTTATCTCCCTTTATCAGATTTATTTCACTTAGCATAATGCCCTCAAGCTTCATCGAAATCATCATAAATGACAGGATTTCCTTTATTCTCATGGTTGAGTAATATTCCATTGTATTGTTATACTACTTCTTTATTCATTCATCCACTGACAGACCCTTAGGTTGTTTCCATATCTTGGCTATTCTAAATAAGGTTAATGCAACTTTGTGTTATTTAGATTATCTGAGAGCATGAGAAGGAAGTCAGATGCACTTGATTTATTAAGAAAACACTCTCTGAAAAAGGATGTGAAAGATGTAAGTTACTGCAAAGGAAAGGACTAAGCAAGGATGAACCCTAAAAAGTTTTTATTATACTTTAAATGGGGCTTGCTAAGCCAAATAAAGAGAAAGGTAAATACCAAATGTTTCACTCATATGTGGATACAGAGAAAACAAAACAAAGAGTCAGACAACAACAAATCAAAACAACCCTAAAAATTAAACTGAAAACTGAGACTATGGTGGTGGTGGTGGAATAAAGATAAAAGGATGGATAGAGTCAGAATGGACTATGGTGAACTATGGGTGCCTTGATGATGCATATAGCACATAGCTTAAGAGGTGGGAACCTGTATTTCCAAATCATGCAGTGCTGTGAACCAATGCCACATTAATCAAGCAAATGAACAAATTATCAGACTATGTCTATGAACAACTTGCCATACTGTCTACTTAAGGAGAGACAAAATAGGTTTTTCCACTTTAATTACTGGAGGTGAATACCCAGTAGAGTGAGGGAAAATAGTAAGATGAAAGGAAACACCTATAATAGAAAGTAGAACACAATATCTATAAAATAGGTATATAGATTTTATGAAACTACAAATGAAGTATAAATATAATCTCAAAGTAATCAGGAAAGACTTCAGGGAAGAAATGGAACTTACATCTTTATGAACACATTTACTCTTTTTAAAAAGGATTTATTTTTATTTATATATGCATTCAAGAGCTGGGGTATAGGCCAGAAGTGTGGGGAGGGGGGTGAGAGTGACAGATTGGGGAGCAGAACAGGCTGATCTACTGAAATACATGCTGAGGGGAGCAGGGGACAAGAGAGGAGAGGTCTGTTGCGCCATGTAGGTTAGTTCCCTGACCAGGGATTGAACTCACCCCACAGTGGTTGGCAATAGCTTGATAATGCTAAGATTTTAACCCCTGTGCTACCAGGGCAGCCACTTAATACATTGATTCTAAGGGGGAAAAGAGGTAAATATTCCAACTGGGATTGTAACTGTCATAGAAGTAGAACAATTCTGGATTGGAGAGAGAGGTCGCTTGGCTGATTCATGACACACACTACAGTGTTTATATTTCATAGCAGAATAATAGTAAATATGGCTAAATTAATTGTCAGTCTAAATGTGGAGAATGTTGAGTGCTAGAGAGAGAAGTTTGGTTTAACTCAAGAGGTAATGGGAAGTCACTTCATATTTTCTTGTTATAGAAATGAAGTTAAACAGAAAAGAGCTTTAATTTTACTTTAGCAAGCCTGTCATAAGTGTAGTTTACACTAGAGAGGAATTAGAGGTAGAAATCAGTCATAAGGCCCCCTTGAGTAAGGTTTTGAAATTTAATACCTTAATCTCTGTTTCTTCATGTAATGTTGCATTTTAAAAAATATATATTTCATGTAGTTTCTTTTAAAGATTAAACAAAAAGCAAATTTTCTTTTAAAAAATTATTTCCATAGAACTACCATCATTTCACATCCTTCCTCATTTTTTCGCAATAGTGAATTTCTTCCCTCAGATATGTTCAGCACAGATCTCCCACCACAAAATCATCCATAATCTTCCACCATAGTCTGTTTGGCTCACTCTCCCTTTTCTTCCCTTTTTCCGTTTTCCTCTCCTCCCCTCCACCACTAGATGCTTCAGATATATGGTCAGCTTTCAAGGGTTGGTTTTAAAGTTTGTCTTTGTCTGATCCTTTGTTTGGTTTCTCTAGATTCCACATATAAGTGAAACCATCCAATATTTATCTTTATCCTTCTGGTTTATTTCACTTAAGATAATCCCTTCCAGTTCCATACATGTTGCCATAAATGGCATAAGTATCTTTTTTGATAACTGAATAGTATTCCATTGTGTATTCTTGATTCATTCGTCTGTCCTGGGGCAATTTAGGTTGTTTCTATATTTAGACTCTTGTAAATAATCCTGTAAACAGGGGAGTGCATTTTTCCTTTAAAATAATGTTTTTGTGTTTATTGTGTAGATACCTAAGAATGGAATTTCTAGGTCTTATGGCAGATGGATTTTTAGTCTTTTGGGGAACCTCCACATTTCTTTCCATAATGGCTGGACCAGTTTATATTCCCACCAATAGTGTAAGAGGATGCCTTTTTCTCCACATCTTCACTAACACTGTTTTTGGTTTTCTTGGTGTGGGCCATACTCACAGGTGTGAGATGGTATCATATTGTGAATTAGATTTGCATTTCCCTGATAATAAGTGATGAGGAACATTTTTCCATATGCCTATTAGCCATCTGCATGTTTTCTTTGGAAAAGTGTCTATTTAGCTCTTCTGCCCATTTTTTGATTGGGTTGTTTGTTTTCTGTTCATTGAGTTGTTTGAGCTCTTGGTAGATAATTCAATATGTGTCCTTTGTCAGATGTATGGTGTGCAAATATTTTCTCCCATAAGTAGGGAAAAAAGTAGGGAGTTGGTTATTGTCATTTTTGCTGTACAGAATCTGAAAAAGCAAATTTTCTAAACACTGTATTTCAAGTTACATTTAAATTTCCTGTGCTGAAATACATTTTGAGAAAAAAATACTGTTATCAACATTTTGAACTATTTCTGACTCTGAATATATATTGTTGACAAAATATGGATCGTCTATTATTTTATTCCTTGTGTTAAAATATAATTTCGTAATTTCTTTGCTTATTTAATTCTCGTAATTAGATATATTAAAATTCTCAAATGTAACAAATACAGAGTTTCTCAGGGTCTATCTCAGGAAGGAGCTGCAAGAAGGAATCAGAGGAAGTATGATATCCAACTCTCAAAAATAAAAAAATTGTTGATGGGAACATTCCTCATACCAGACTCTGCTTTAGAGATGCTTTAGCATACAGTATTTTACTTATTCTGTATATTCAGCACATTACCGCTTTTCAATTCATATGTTGGTTAATATGTTAATTAAATGCCCTCACTATATACTTAGAAAGCAATAGTCAGAATTCAAACCCAGTTCTAATCACCAAGCTAAAGCTCCTCCTATTCACTTACTAGCATAGACAGCATAGCACACATACATTTATCAGCAGACACAGGGTAGTCACATATACAAATGTATGCAACAGGGTTTCCTTGCCCCTCACTGGCCTGGTTCCGTTGGTCTGGGAGTCCCACTCCATTTCTGTTCCTTTTTTCCTTAATAAACTTTTAAAATTTCTATTTCTCTAAACAAAGAAAAAGAGTGTGGCAACATATGGTAGCAATTGTTCAGGACTAGAGGGATAATGATAGAGAAAACAGCTGCCAATATGTAGCTCCTATATATCTTAATATATTTAAAAGACTGTTTCTCATCCCCATAACCTTATTCTCATTTCCACTTCTGTCCCAACAGTCTTTCCCATCCCAGCCATGGGGCCAAAGCATAAAACTAAAATCAAGTTTACAGGCAATAAACAGAAGAAAGAGTGATCATATATTTTTTTAAAGATTTATTTATTTATACATACAAGCTGGGGTACAGGCCCGAGGCATGGGGCGACAAGAGGGTTCACCAGAGACAGAGTGGGGAGCAGAAAAGGCAGATCAGAAATACACTGCTGCAGGGAGCAGCAGGTGAGGCAGGAGAGGTCTGCCGCACCATGTGGGATTCTCCCCGGCCAGGTGTCGAACTTGCATCATGTGCTGCTGACAGCTCCACAGCACAGTGCTCAACCGCTGCGCCACCTGGGAGGCCCAAGACTGATCATATTATACAGTAATACTTTATGATTGTTTAGGATCTTTTATATGTTTCATAAACCAATTAGCATGATTTTGATTAATTTATTAGTTAAAATTATATTTTATATTAATGATGTGTTTAAATAAATATTTTCATTCTGTCATTATAAAATTTTCCTGGAATGAATTTAATACTGCTAATCTTTACAAAATTTTTCAAGATTAGATTTTATAGTCTTGTTTCATAGATGGAAAGTTAAAACTGCAAAAAGCTAAGTAATTTTCTTAAGGGCACATATCGTTAATTTTCAAATTAACCTAAGTGCCCAGGTCTGAACTTTACAAAACCTGTCACCTATTTGTAGAAAGATACTTTAATTAAAAATTAAACATAAAAGACAACAGTTTAAGTATGATTAACTGTCTGGACAACTAGAAAAAACATTAGTTTTCTATAGCTTTGCAATAAATCGCACCTTGATGGCTTAAAGTAAAACAAATGTATTAACCTATTTATTTTATCTTATCTATTTTTATTATTATTTATTATTATTATTACTATTTTGAAGTCAGAAATGGAGCTCCTTGGGATAAAATCAAGGTATGTAAAGATTATGCTTCTTCTGTAGGTTTAGAATATGTATGACTAGGGCCTCCCTAGTGGCGCAGCAGATTAAGCGCAGCGTTGTGGAATTGTCAGCAGCTGCAGTGCGAGTTCGATGCCCAGCGAAGGAGATTCCCACATGGCGCAGCAGACCTCTCCTGCCTCGTCCGCTGCTCCCCTCAGCAGTGTATTTCAGTCCATCTGCCTGTTCTACTCCCCACTCTGTCTCTGGTGAACTCTCTGGCCGCCCCACACCTCTGGCCTATACTCCAGCTTGTATGCATAAATAAATCTTTAAAAAAAAAAGTGATTATCTTTTGTCATCCAGCTTCCAGCTTCTAGAGGTTTCTCACAATCCTTGGTTCATGCTGTCCTTCTATTTTCAAAGACAGCAGCAATAGCTCGTCAAGATTTTCTCATGGAACTTGATTATGACACACTTCTATCTCCCTTTTCTATCACAGGAAAATCAGGATTCTCTCCTTAACTATTATCCTTCACTTGATCACATCTTCAAAGTACCTTTTTCCATGTAAGATATCACATCTCTTGGTCCTGGAGACTTTGACCTCCTTTGGGCCAAAGATAGACTACCCCAAGCTGTGCCTAAGTGATATGTTGATTATTTGCACTGAAAGAAATTAAGAGACATAAGAACCAAGAATAATGTTTTTATCCATTTTTTTAGATAGATAAATTATCTATCTCCCTAAAAACAGGAGATAGATCCTTGTGGTGTTCTGAGTAAAGGACAGTATTACAGCCCTACTACTGTAGGAAAGGTCTTGCAAGCTCAACAAACCAAGACCAAAAAAATCAAAAGATTTAAAGATTTGCTACTAAAAGATCAATATTTTCAGTAGGTTAAAAAGTCTACTGAATTTGATTATTTGTACATTTTAAAGATTGGTAGAGGGATACCAAATAGTTTAGAAGCCATGAGATTGAGAGGGTATACGATCAAGATTAAAAACCACAATAAAATCATAAATTTTTAAATATCCGTCAAGATCTCCCCTACCTCTCCTTATTGAGAGAGCAGGTGAATATACAAATACACTGGCATTTGAACTCCTTGCTCTAGCTATATACGGTGAGTGAGTGAAGCTCTTCCTCAAAAACTTGTTGAGAGCGTTAAATGAGCTAATATGAGTGCCTAAATGAGCTAACAGTTACTACATGGAGAAGAATAAAACAAGATAAAATAATAATAAAAAAATACAGGTCAAGCCTCTGAACTGAATTGTATCACAAGGATATAATAAGCAGTAATTCAGAATCTTCTACATATGTTCATTTATTATGAAATTTTAAAAATCATGAAATTTTAGGCAATTTTCAGATAACATTAAACCAGCCATCTTCTACTTTACAGCAAAAATTCAAAAACTCTGATACATAATACTTATGGAAGGTCTATGTCATCACAAATTATCAAACAGGAAAGGATATGTAATGCTTTCTAAGGTGGTTCTATTTTTCTGTATACCCGGAAATTTATCTTATGTCAGCTGAGAACTGGTATGAAGTCACTTTTCATGAACTTATTTGAATATTTCTTTCTCTCAAACACATTCTATAAGCTATTTCAGAATTAATTCTTCCTAGCATTCTTCACAAAGAGAAGCTAGGGGGCCTCCCTGGTACCGCAACGGATTAATCTCAGCACTGTGAGCCTATCTGCAACCACTGCAACGAGAGTTCGATCCCGGCCAGGGAGCTGACCCACATGGTGCTGCAGACCTCCCTCAGCAGTGTATTTCAGTAGACCCACCTGTTCTGCTCCCCACTCTGTCTCTGGTGAATCCTTTCACCACCCCACACCTCTGGCCTACACTCCAGTTCCGGTATTCATAAATAAATAAAGCTTTTTAAAGAAACAGAAGCTACCCTTCTTTTTAATAATCATTATTATTTTACTTCATAGTTTTTTACATTTTAAAATTTCCTCTAGTCCAAAAACTCCTCAATGACATTTTTCTACCTTTGTTTTCTTTTTCAGTTGTTTTTTTAATGTTGAAAAAATTGCACACATTAAAAGTTTCCCTCCAATGTTTATTAAATGTGAATTTTAAAAACATATGGAAAATTGAAACTCCCACTTCTTGATTCTGGGGATTTATTCCCTTAGAGGCATCTGTCAAGCTTCAAGCAAATAAAAGTCCATAGATTGAATCTCTCTCTATAACAGTAGTGAGAATGAAACAAGCTTCTTCAAAATGAATTGAATTTGATTTGACTTTGTAACCCTCACCATGGAACATTTCACATGTTCAGTGAAGATTTATTAAATGAATGTTAAATCTTACTGTAGAAGATAATGCAGAAGAACAAGTGACATTAAAAACAGGACTTCTTGTCAGTGAAAACGATGTAGAAAATAGAGCAATTATATTTGTATTGTTTATTCTAACTGAATTATGTTTCTGGTGCTCTTGTCTCTCCCAAATTCTGGAACTATTAGAGTGAAGGAACTCAGGAAAGTTTTTGAAAACACACCTAACCCCTGAATCTTTCTCTTTTAACAATACCACAGTTTATGTGTAAATCTATAATGGTTACTATAAGAATACAAACATATGCGATATTATAATTTGTTGGTCATATTATAAAATATATGGAATCAATATTTCAGTGAAATTATGGATGTTTGGAGTAGTATTCCATATATAACATCTTTGTGTTAGTGAATGTGGACAAAATGAACTGACACAGCAACATCTTAATAGGAACATCAACATCTATCTCCATTATGGGGGAACATTTTCAAAATTAACAACAGTATATCTGTGATATCTACTATCCGATAGCATAAGTGGTATTCTATGGAACAGAATCATGAATAATTGTAAAGCTGCTGGTACTTAACTGTACCAGATGGCTTAGCTATAGAGAGATACAAATGAATGGGATTATATTGCTTAGACATCTGGAAAACTTCTAACAACATACGGATCCCAAGACTAGCACTCCCAGTATTTTTTAATGGCAAAGTCATTAACATTTGCAAAAGTAAAATTCCGATGTGGCAACATTTCACAATATCCATTGTTGTTCAGAGTTTCTTTAGTTTTCCTACTATCAATTTATGCAAAACACTTATACATAGTGGGTGATTAACAACCTATATATGATCTGCATTTTAGTAGCACAAGAAAAACTGTGAGAATTTAAAAAGTCAGTGAAGCAAAAATGAAGAAAGTATGTCTGAGCCTTGTTATGAAAATAGGCAGTGTTCTTAATGGCTGCTTTGGGTCTTTATTTTTAAATCAAACAATGTGCTCTATCCAAATTCTTAGTAACTAACAATATGGCTCATATTTGATTCATTGTGTTGTCTCCACATTGATTGCTTAGGACCATGGTTTGGAATATGCACCGATCTGCTACTGCCTTCCTCTGGTGACATCCAGTTTGTCTGACTCTATTTTTTGAGTTCCAGAATTCACATAATTGAGAAACAATAGGTGGATCATATTTCTAATGGCCTTATGATTAATAAACAAATTGTTGTAGATAAAATTACCTTAAAATAGGCAAGATTCTTTCAATTAATTGCTGTAAAAATTCAGTGAAATTAAAAATAATCTCAAAGTAAGGGTGATAATGAAAACTCAATTAAAAGAGTATCTTAGCAATTTTCTAATAAATGCATAAATTCAATTTATATGAAATAATTGCATAAACAGAATGTTAACATTTTTCAATATATTTCAAATGATGAAGATTAAAAACAAATAGGGAGATAGTGAAAGAAAAAGGGAAGTAAAGAAAGAAAATAAACAAAGTGAGAAAAAAGGAAAAGAGAATAAGAAGGTAAGGGAAAGAAAGGGTAAGAAAGACAGGCATAGAGGAAAAGGTAAAGGGTGGTGGAAGGAGAGAGGGTGGGGAGCAGAGGAAGGAAGATAGTGGAGATGGGAAAATTCAGATAAGGTTTAGGAAAATTACTTAAGTATGAGTTCTACTTCTTCAGAGACCATCCCTTGATGTTCCTTGAATACAGTGGATTTCTCCATATTGACATGACTTCATATTAACTCCATATTGACTTGGATACAGTAACATAATTTACTTAAGAATGGTAATAAGTTATTGGTAAATTCTTTTGCATTTCCTAAATATACAATCATAATCCTCCTTCATTATTGAATACATGATGACAATATTAACTGCTTTGTGGAAATTACCATCCAGTATATTTTCAAATACGATTTCTCTTCAACTTTCTTTGTTCTTATATGTTC
The DNA here is from genome assembly GCA_004024925.1 of Scalopus aquaticus. Classification (NCBI taxonomy): domain Eukaryota; kingdom Metazoa; phylum Chordata; class Mammalia; order Eulipotyphla; family Talpidae; genus Scalopus; species Scalopus aquaticus. The sequence goes on along the minus strand of PVIJ01003176.1, from coordinate 85,888 downwards.
TTGTGATAATGCAAGCGTGGCCTGTGATGTATTTTGTATTTATTTCCTTAAATACAAATCACAAAGCAATTTAAATATCACCTTCTGAACATTGGTCAAGTTCGAGTGAACTAATAAATAGCTCTTGAACCTGCTGATTTTCAGTTCATCGTTAGCCTTATTTTTTTTACTTTCCTTTCTCTGACAGCAGTTCCCAATGGGATCTTGGAGAGCAGTATTGTCAAATACATTAAACCAAAAAAAGTCTGCCTATTATATCTTAATTCCTAGCAAATTCATTAAATGGGTACTTGGTGATAGCTATGGACTTGACTGACTATGCTTTGAAGTTGGTTTCACTCACATGACTACACATAATTATGTAAGTGAGAAATAGCATCTATTATACACTCATGAATTAGGTCTCAAGGGCTCCTAGAAAATATGTATTTTATTGGAACCACAGATAACTGAAAAATAATAACTCAAATAAAAGAAATAAGAAATATTTGTATCTCAAAACTAAGTCTGATATATGGAAGGATTTACAGCAACCTTCTTTATAGTCACCAAAAACTGGAAACAATACAAAAGTTTTCAACTAGTCAAAAGCTAACCAATGAATAAACAAGCTGTGGTACACCCACGGAATGGAATAGTATTCAACAATAAAAAGGAACAAACTAGTGATTCAAACAACTTGGATGAATGTAAAATATAATATTCTAAATTTAAAAAGCAAGACTTACACAAGCTGACCATAGATCTGAGGCATACAGCAAGGGAGGGAGAAAGAGAAGTGTCAAAACAGAGGAGGAAAGAGCACCAGGGAATATGGTGATGGTTTACGGGGGCTTTGGTGGTGAGAGAACTATGTGAACTACATCTGAGGGGAGAAACCAAATACTGTACAGAAATGAACAACAATGTAAGAAAGTAATTAATTAATTAATTAAAAGTAAAGACACAAGTTTTAAAAAGTTACCTATTGTAGGATCTCATATGTATGATATTCTAGAAAAGGTAAGATACAGAGACAAAAAAAAAAAAAACATTGAATGTTAGAGAATGTGTGTGGTGGGGGTCGGGGAGGATCTTTAACTAAAGGTATACATATTTTTGGAGAAATGATAAAACTGTAATATATCTGAATACTATAGCACTCATGACCCAACAATATATATTTGCCAAAAGTCATAGAATTTTAATTTATGTGAATTGTAGTTCTATGAGCCAGACTAGAAAATTAAAAACCTTTATGCCATAACCATGAACTTATAGCTATGATGCTCTAAGGAGGGTACAAATCACATCTAGCTTTATGTTAAAAATGTTCTACTGTGATCTAATGAGAAAAACATAACAAATTAAGGGGCATTCTACAAAATAACCGGCTGATCTCCCCAAAATACTGATGTTATAAAAACAGAAAAACACTCAAGAATTGTTACAGATTTGAGGAGATTATGGAAGTTTGACAACAAAACAAATTTCAAGTTCTAGATGCTAGACAAGAAAAAGCACATTGGGCCTCCCTGGAGGCGCAACGGGTTAAGCGCAGCACTATGGAGCTGTCCGCAGCTGCAGCATGAGTTAGATGCCCAGCTGGAGAGATTCCCACATGGCGCAGCAGAACTCTCCTGCCTAGCCCTCTGCTCCCCTCAGCAGTGTATTTCGGTGGATCTACCTGTTCTGCTCCCCACTCTGTTTCTGGTGAACCCTCTCACCGTCCCACACCTCTGGCCTGTACCCCAGCTTGTATGCATAGATAAATAAATCTTTAAAGAAAAAAGTATATTATCAGGACAAAATTGAAGAAGTCTATAAAATAATTTAAAATATTATATTAATGCTAATTCCCTTGCTTAGATCAATTTAATGTGGTTATGTGTTTCCATAAGATAAATCTGGGTGAAAAGGTCAGCAATTATGCATGCCATTTTCAGCTATTTGTAAGTCTAAAATTATTTTACTTATTTTTTAAAGATTTATTGTATTTATTTATGCATACAAGAACTGGGGTGTAGGCCAGAGATGCTGGGGGTAAAAGGATTCACTAGAGACAGAGTGGGGAACAGAGCAGATGGATTGACTGAAATACACTGCTGAGGGGAGCAGAGAATGAGACAGGAGAGGTCTGCTGCATCGTGTGGGAAACTCCCTGGCCAGGGATTCAGCTCATGCTGCAGTGGCTGGGATAGCTTGATATCGCTCAGACTTTAACCGTTGTACCACCGGGGAGGTCCCCTAAAATTATTTTAAGCTAAAAAAAAGATTAAAAACACAAATGGTCTAGAATTTCACTTTCTTAGTACACTGTATTAAGTAGTGGCAGCCTTCCTTTCAGTAATAAGAGACTTGTAAAAGTTGTAAATATTTTTCAAAAATAGTTTTAAACCACCAGAGAGCTGGGGAATCAAAAAGGACTTGATGACATCAAATACCAAACAGGGTAAACACTTCTACACCTGAGCTGATAATTGCTGATTCTTCTAGTTGTGCAAATTTGCCAGGCATGAGCTGAGGATCAAACTTTCTATAGACAAAGAAACGTTCTAAAACAAGCACAAAATAAGATTTTCATGGACATTTGGAATGAAATCTAGAGAATGCTTAGATCACCTATTTTATAAACAAGGACATTTGTTGAGTGTGAAGTGACCCAGGAAACTGGGAGACCCTAAAAGGAGGAGTCAAATCAGGAACATGAATTTAATGCCATTATTGTCCTCTGTGCTACAAATGTCCTCTAGCTATTTCCAGAGATTTCGGTTTTGTTTTGTTTATGTGCTGCAGAGATATCTATCTCTGAATCACATACAGTTGTTGTAAAGCAAAGTTGTCTTAATTAAAGTAAATAAAATAAGATATCCAAAGAAAGGTCACAGTTCTTATGGAGGAAGGCGAACTATTTTTTCTATGAAGGGCATGTGGGCCATGCCCAACTGGAACTGTTGCAGGGAACATAAAATAAAATTTCTCAGCATTTCACAGTTCTTAGAAGGTAAAGTCTTGCTAGAGGGAAGGATCTAAGATGACTGGATAGTTGTCATTTGCGTCTAACTAAAAATGCCACTTAGCCCTGATTCAGTTCAATTATGATAGCAATGATGTAATCTCAGTATTAGTATATCTGTCTGTCTAATGGAAAGTGCGAACTATCTCTTTGGAAAATAACTTTTATTTCTTCCTCTATAATTTTTAAGCAATATATTTGTGATAAAGTAAAAATAAATTAGAAGACAGGGCCTCCCCGGTGGCACAGCGGTTAAGCGCTGCGCTGTGGAGCTGTTGGCAGCGGCGACGCGAGTTCGATGCCCGGCTGGGGTAGAATCCCACATGGCGCGGCAGACCTCTCCTGCCTTGCCCGCTGCTCCCCTCAGCAGTGTATTTCTGATCTGCCTGTTCTGCTCCCCGCTCTGTCTCTGGTGAACCCTCTCGCCGCCCCACGCCTCTGGCCTGTACCCCAACTTGTATTTATAAATAAAAAATAAATCTTAAAAAAAAAAAGAAATTAGAAGACAATAATGGCACAGAAAAAAAGGAAAACAGAAGATCCATAAGATATTAAATGTTGATGTGTTAGAATGATAGGAATTTAAAACAACTGATTAATATGCTAAAGTAAAAGAGGAAGAGATGAATACAATAAGAAAAATTAATAAACAGAAAGAATCCCTAAAACAGTATTAAGCTGACAATCTGAAGCTACACATATTTAAAATTAAAAACAAAGCAGACTAAACAAAGCAGAACACAGAATAAGTGACATTAAGTTCCAGTTAACAGAAACTTTAAAAGCTGTAAAATAGAAGCTGTGAGACAGAATATAGCCTAAGAGTTTGTGAGACATCAAAAGTCTAATACAGGGGTAATTAAAGTTCCAGTCAGAAAGACAAAACACAACAGCACAGGACAGAATAAGGGACACATCTGGACAATAATTTCCTAAAGTTGGTTAAAGATGCCAATGAACAGGTTAAAAAATTTCTGGTCCTAAAGAACACAACAATAAGGTACATCAAAGCAAACCAGTAACACCAAAAATAAAGTGAACATTTTACTTACGATCAAGACACTACCTTCAAAGAAGCAACCATTGAAAGTGTACACATTTTCACAGGTACAGGAAGCACAGAACAAAATGGACCACAAGTTGAGCAATAAAGTAAGTCTCAGTAAATTTCAAGCAACTGAAATCTCTACCTACAAGGGAATAAATATGGAAGCAAAACATAGAAAGGCAACTAAAAAATTCCCCAATATCTGTAAAAGAAATAGCATACAAATAAATAATGGGTAAAAAGAGTGATCCCAGTAGATACAAGAACACATTTTTTTTAATATATTTTTTTTTTAAGATTTATTTTTTATTTATACATACAAGCTGGGGTACAGGCCAGAGGTGTGGGGCGGCGAGAGGGTTCACCAGAGACAGAGCGGGTAGCAGAACAGGCAGATCAGAAATACACTGCTGAGGGGAGCAGCGGGCAAGGCAGGAGAGGTCTGCCGCGCCATGTGGGATTCTCCCCGGCCGGGCATCGAACTCGCGTCGCCGCTGCCGACAGCTCCACAGCGCAGCGTTTAACCGCTGCGCCACCGGGAAGGCCCCACAAGAACACATTTTAACTGAACAGTAAATATATAACAAAGGGAATATCGCAGGCTATGTCCAATGAATACTCAAAAATAAATGGGTATATTATAAAGAAGAAATCAAAAACCAGTGGTAGAAGCTTGCATGTCAAGAACTACTGCAAAAGCGTAGTAAACTCAACTCCAAGAAATTAAAATAAGGAAATAGTACAGCGCACAGCAGAGCAAACATACATAATTAAAACAAGTATGCAATAAAGAAAATCAAGGATTAAACATATAGTCAGTGTGTAAAACTAGCAAAAGTTTTGACCATGATCTTCACAAAAGAATATATCTAAATGGTCTATAAATCTGAATAGTCCAAAGAGTGACTATCAGTTAAAACCACCATGTAATATAACTACACAATGACCAGAATGACTAAAATGAAAACTACAGACAATAGCACATAATTTTGAGGTCCTGGAGGACTGGCAATCTTACACACTGCCTTGTGGAAGAGTGCATGGTCTGAACAGCTTTAGATCATTTGACAGTTCTTACTAAGGCAAAACATGGGAACACCCTAGATCGATAAAATTCCACTCGGAAATCAGCATCAAGCAGAATAATGCGTAAAACGCCCTACAAAGACATGTCGAAATGTTCATTATAGCAATATTTATCACAGGCCAAAACTAGAAACAGCTCCAAAGTCCAGCAGCAGCAGCATTCTGAAATACATTGCCGGACAGTCACAAAATAGAATGATGGAGCAGCCTCACCCGGACAGGGCCAGGCCTGGGGCTGCAGAGGGGCCTTTCACTATGCTGGGCTCAACCTATGCTGCCCCATCTGCCCCCCTAACCCACGTGGGGATGAGCAAACAAAGTCCACTCCCTGGAGTTCGTAACACTTTTTGAGCTATAGAGCTGAGACATGAACTCTGCCGCTAAAGTCCCAGTGGGACTCATGAAACCAGTGGGCTGCTGGGAAGGGGGCGGAGCTGACCAGCCACTTTAGGGAGCCTCGTAAATGTTAGGGCACTCCAAGCACTCTGCCTTTATTTATTAGGAGCTTGTTAGGAGCAAGACAGTGGTTGCCCCAGTGATTGGACAAACTTCGTTGAAGGGAAGGCGTTGGGGGGACTGGGATGGGGACTTGCACCATGCCTAACCCGGACAGCTGTGGAATGTGCCAGGCCCTGGTCAAGCTCCAGCTCCAATTCCAACTGCTGTGTACCATATGCATCCTCCCAGCTTTGTAGCACCGTCGCTCAGTAATACAATGTTCCCCCTCCCCCACTACCCGTAGTTCTTCCCCTCCATTGTTAAATAAGTTGTTGTTTTTTTTTTTTCTATTTTACTACACAAAAGCCTACTTTTTTTTGTAGACTCATGGCTGCTACTCTTAACCTGTGAGAGAGGTTTTGACCTGGTGTGTGTTTTTAGGGCCTTTTGGTCAGTAACAAGAATACTTAAGAGTAATAGAAATGCAGTTACAAGAAATCATACGGGTGAGCTTCCCAAACATAACCTTGAGCAGAAGGAAGGCATCACAAGAGAGTACTTAAACTATGATGACATTTATATTAAATTCAAAATCCAGCAAAACTAAAGACTAATATTTACATGGTCATACACTAAATTAAAATTTTAAAGACAAGGGAAATATTGCAAAACCCAAGGTTGATCAAAGAGCACGACTGAAGTTTCTCAAAAAATACTAATATGTTAACTACCTGGGGGCTTTAGCAGTGTTTTAGTTATTATTTAAATTTTTCAAGTTCTGTTTACTCTTCCATAAGTATGGTATATTTCACAATTTTAAACAATGTTATAAAGGAAGCAATGTCCTACAAGGAAAGAGTCATACTTTACACATTTTCAAAATAAAAATTTATCTTAGTGACACAATAAAGAAAATTTTAAATATAATCTACTCCAGTGTGAATCAGAGGACAGCTTTCAATCTATACTTCAAATCTCTGATATAGTTATGAATGGTTCTCTTGCTTCCAAAGGTACTGTTTGGAAAAAGAATATACTGAGGGTTTGTCCGGCACGGAATATTGATTTTCCTTATTAAAAAGAAATTACCATAGATATCATTCCTGAAAAATTAAATAGGAATAAGCAAACTCTAATGTTATCAAAATTATAAGAAATTAGTATTTCCTGGTGAATAGACTTGGAAGCTGATAATAAAGAGATAAGATTCAATAAGTAAGCAAGACCCTGAATGTGGAGATCAAGAACCTTTTCTCAACTCCGCTAATACTTTTATCTGGCATGTGCTGTGAATCCTTTTAAACAGAAAACTGACATGCTTAGATGTGCATTTTAGGTAAATTAATCTGGTGCAATGTGGAAGCCTAAATATGAAATGCTAAATAGTAACAGATTTTCTTATTCTAAAAAAGACTACAGAAGCTAGAATGATAACAACTTCTTTTATTTTTTGAATCTGTGATCTTCAAAGACACACCGGTGCCAAAAGAAGAACTTCAAAAGATCTTTGCCGTCTTACGCAAATCCTTCCATTCTCTTTCCCAGGATCATTTGCTGGAGAATTTCTCAGACCAATGTCTGAGGACCTCAAGACTCCTTTTTTGGTCTGAAGGAGTCCATTTTTTGTCTATTGAAACCCTATGTAATTGTCCACCCTTTCCTTACCTTTTTGGGCCAAACACTTTAGCCTCTCACCCCACCTGCCATCCCTGGAAATTACAGTTAAGCCTCTACTGTGTCCATCCTATACTCTGTCTTCTCAGTTGCTTATGCACCAGTCTCACTCACAAAATTTCCACGATACTATATGCATCCTTACCACCAATACCCAATGCTTTAAACATTGTAAGTGTTCATTAATTCTTTAATAAATTAACCCCTGTGTACTTGTTTTTGAAATGCAAATTTTCTTCTCTCAAGGAAGTATTTTTTTATTAATGAAAGTGGATTATATATAACTCATATACTAAGTACAAGTCAGATATTCTGGAAAAAGCTAACATGGTATTATAGTATATTGTGTGACATTACATGATCTGTAAACCTACAAAGAGCCATATATACACCTAGATATTAAAGTTTCACAGGGTGGGGATAATTAAGGGAAAATATCTTAAAAGTTCAATTTTTCAAAAGTTGAAAAACATTATCCTAAACAAATAGAGAACAAACATATAATTGCCTGCTCCAGTGGAGGTTATGCTATAGAGAGAAAAGATGGACCAGAACTTGCCTATACAAACAACATATGGGGTGATGAAGCATAGCTTGACTAAAGCAGGGTTAATAAGCACGAGTTTGCCACAGAATAACAAGTGACTGCTTTAAATGACAAACTGTGATTGACCTTTCTGCCAACATAACCTTTAAAATGAGTAGATATCTGAATGATATGACAGCCAAATATACTTAAATGTAGGGAAACAGAATTCATGCCCCAAAGAATTTAGTTCATAAGCACTTAAAGATGGCTTGTTAAGTTGAAGGAATAGAAAATGTGCATGGTTGTAGTTTATGAGAAGTTAGAAAAGTTAGAAGAGATGTTTTTTGTTTGTTTTTGCTTTAGCATGGAGAAGTAACAGTATGTTTTTATACTCGGGGCTGAATCCAACACTAGAGAGTATTAGGAGGAAGGGAGAATTACTAGGCTTATGTCTTTGGATACAATGGTAGATTAGTGCTCAGTGCATAATGTGAGAATTGCTTTTTAATCGAAGCATGAATATTGCCACCTTTATTATAGTAGTCAGAAAGGCAGAAAGTGTATATACAAATCTTTATAGGTGGTGTTGTCTTCAGATTGTTTATGTTTTCTGAATAAAGTAGCAAGAAAAATATTCAGCTGAAAGTGAAGATGGGTAGGAAATGTTGCAAATGATACATGAAGAGTGGTTGTAAAATTTTTCTCTGGGAAAATGGTTCATTAATGTACTAGGGAATATGGAATGATTTTCTGAGATTTAAAGAGTCCATTAGAGATCTACAGTGTTGAATTTAAACTGACTATGGTGGTCATGCTGACGCTGTATTCAGTTGCATCAATGCAAATGCAAAATAGGCAGATATTTCCTTTTAACTAGGGTTGTGGTTTTGACTAGCAAGTCTAATAAAGGGAGAGAAAGACAAGGGAATTAAGCATAAGTGCAATGGAATGGATATCATGATCAATTGTGGGATTTAATTTCAAACAGAAAGACAAAGGAACTATCAAAAAGATGAGAGAGTGAGAAGATGAGATCAAGAATGGACTTAAAAAATTGGACATAAAGGACTGTAGAACTTGAGAGACTAGGGGGATGTATGCCAGGGAAAAGCAAAAAAAGGAGATAATCTAAGAATGTTATGAATGAGAATGAGATTATGAAGCAGTTACATTTACTGATAATGACAAGGTATATGCAAGAATATGGCTATGGCAGTGAATAGTTGAGACAGTGTTAAGAGGGCACAGTAATGGGAGGAGAGACATTTGAGGAATTGATTCTAGCATTTTTGTCTTTAGTGCATCCTCTATGTGTTTGTTGAGGTCAATGAGAATGAAGATGAGTTCATGTGAAAAAGACTAAATGTGAACCATTGAAAAAAGATCACTTTTAGGGCCTCCCCGGTGGCTCAGCGGTTAACACTTTGTGGTCCACTCACCTATTAGTACGTGTTTTTATCACCAGTATCAGGTGGCCGCTCACGTATTAATACGTGTTCATCTAGTCTCTGGTTTTTCACGCCATGGTGGATTTATTTGGAACTATTAGGAGCTATTTCTTTGATCATACTCAGTCTAGAAGCTTTACACATTGTTTTGGTGAAAGTGTAAGGTGTTTTATGAGAGAGATTACAGTTTTTTTAATATCCAGTAGCTCAGGAGTTGTGTGTGTTTTACTGAATGCTTATACCATTCATGCAGTAGCACAGAAAATGGCTGGCCCCAAGGGCTGGTAAATTTAAAGGGGACTGGCACACAAAGTGTTAGCAAAGGTTTTGTCATGTTTGACATCCAGCCTGGGGAGATACCCACATGGCTCAGCAGACCTCTCCTGCCTCCCCCACTGCTCCCCTCAGCAGTGTATTTCCATGGATCTGCCTGTGTTGCTCCCCACTCTGTCTCTGGTGAACCCTCTCGCCGCTCCCCGCCTCTGGCCTGTACCCCAGCTTGTATGGATAAATAAATAAATCTTAAAAAAAAAGATCACTTTTACACATATTCAGTTAAGGATGAAAACATGTCACTAGAAAGAGCATATTTTGACAATTATTGGGATGTTATGAGTTCAGATAGAGTGGAGAAGGGGATTTTGGGAGCAATGTCAGATGACAGTACTGATCTAATCATATAGCCTATTCAAATGCCTGATGAATGTGTGTCAAGGAAAGTCCCAGGCATACAAAACAAAGAGAAAATGGGTTAAATCACTTAACATTAAATATCAAAAATAAACAATTATTTTCGGCTATTCTAATGACTAATAAGTGAAAATCATTTGACAATTAACTTTAAACCCTTACTTTCTACAAAACTGAAAGTTACCTAATCAAATTGTCAGCTGCTGAATCATTAAAAGTACATTTGATGATAAATCATAATAAGATCTTTGACTTTTAACTCTTGAGAAGTTCAGGAAATTGGCTAATGTGGTATTACAAAACACCTTCCATTCTCATCAACTCTATATATATAAACTTCCTAAGAGATTTTATAATAAATGATGCTGATTTCCTCAAATGCCTTCTCTGCATCTATTGATACAATCATATGTTTTTTGTCTTTTTTGATATGGTGAATTACATTGATTGATATGGATATGTTGAATCACCCTTGTATCACCAGAATAAATCTGACTTGGTCATCCTTTTAATGTATTGCTGAATTAGTTTTGATGAGATTTTGTTGAGGATGTTTGCATCTGTTTTATCAGTGATATTGGTCTATAGTTTTCTTTTGTGTGTGTGATGTCTTTGGTTTTTGTATAAGGGTAATACTGGCCTCATAAAATGAATGTGGGAGCATTCTCACTTCCTCGTTTCCTGGAAGAGTTCGAGAAGGATAGGTGTTAATTCCTCTTCTGTATGTGTTTAAAACCTGCCTTGTCTTTTATTTCCTGTATAGAGATGTGAGATCAGCCAGAAGTTAGAGTGAGGGCATTCTTAGGTCTTCCTAAGCCTAAACACAGTCTGGGCAGGTGTGCAACCCTACATATGTGACCTTCTAAATTTAAAAAAGTCACATATATTTTTCTTCTTATTTCTTAAATTTTCGGATAAGGGGGACTCAATGTTTTTTCCCGTGAGGGAAGGTCCCCAATATAATACACAATAGAGATAAACAATGTCTTCACATCATCTTTCCCAGGACTAGAAAAAAGCAAAAGTTCCAAGTATCAAATAAAGCAGGTAAATAATCCATATTCTTTACTGATTCCCTGTGTTAGCCTGCCATAACTCTTCTGCTAATCCCAGAACTCAAAAATTCCACATGTATTTATTGTTCTGTCACTCAGCATGATTGAAATGAGAACTGGAGATACTAATTATCTTTATTATGAATTATATTGGGGACTCCCCACCATGGGAAAACTTTTTCCTAATGACTCAAGAGTGGAAAGAAACAATCTAGATTTTCTAACTCCAATTTTCATCACCTGTAAGAAGATCTCGAGTCATACATGTCATTGGTAATTTGGTCATTGTCATTTGTCTTTACCCTATGTAGTCTGGTGGAAAATGGTAACTGGTGGAAGATGAGATCTAAAGACTGATGTTTCAAATTGCTCCAACCAAATAATTTAGATGCCAACCAATTTTACAGCCAATATGGAGATAAAAGGGTGGTAAAAGTCAGGTTTATATTTTTTAATATTTTTAAAATGTTTTCTCAAGTCATTACTGTCAAATTTCTTAGTTGCATGTATTTGTTTTCTCTTGAAACCTCTTATTTCAGTATTCTAAGAGTACGTGTATGCTTTCTTCCTTCATGCTCTTTGTTTAAATTTATCCTCAATATGAGTCTGATGTTCTCAGTGTGTGATAATGAACAAAAATAATAAATAACAAATCTGTATTATGTGTGTTCTCAAAACTTATTCATTGATGTTCAAAACTGTGGCAAACAATTTTCTGCAGATTAGCTCTCTGGGGAAGCTATACTAGCTCCCACATCTCTAAAGAATGGGTATTTAGAGAAGTTCATGCTCAGTTTCACATGTCAAGTAGAAAAGCAAGTGAGAACATTAAAGCCATTGTCAAAGTAAGAAGTTAAGAAATAAATCCCAAAGCCCGCTACAAAATAAAATTCACTTTCATCAGGCTTCATCTACTTTGAAAGAAAGAAACATCATTAATGGAAATAAATCTTAAGTGGAGAACTAAAACAAAATAAGAAACTTCAGGACAGAGAATAAAAGAGGGAAAGAAGGAAGCCATGGAATATGACCAGTCCAGCAACAAGGAAGCAAATTGAAGAAAACAACATATTGTTTTAACAATGTATCTGAGGATATAATGTCAGATAACACTGGTCAACAAATTTTTACATAAGTCATGTAACTGAAATAAAATTAGTTGTTTCCTATCAAGTTGTATGTGCACAACATGAATATGACAGTCAAATTCTAATTTTGGCTCTAGGTTTTATTTTTTTGTAATCTGCAACACGAAATGCATGCCAATAGTAATAGGCCTACAGTTAACACCTGTAAAAAATCAAGTCATAGGGCCTCCCTGGTGGTGCAGCGGTTGAGCACTGCACTGTGGAGCTATCAGCAGCACACGATGCCGGTTCGACACCCAGCCAGGGAGAATCCCACATGGTGCGGCAGACCTCTCCTGCCTCGCCCGCTGCTCTCCTCAGCAATGTGTTTCCGATCTGCCTGTTCTGCTCCCCACTCTGTCTCTGGTGAACCCTCTCGCCATCCCCCGCCTCTGGCCTGTACCCCAGCTTCTATGTATAAATAAATAAATCTTTAAAAAAAAATCAAGTCATAGACTACTTCTTAGATTTCTTCGCTTGTCTCTTATATAGCTATAAAGGAATAGAACAGATAGGATATGATTTCCATTGTGCAAAATCACAGCCTTAAGACACAGTTTCAAAGAGTCTAGAAATAGTCTTCATTCTTGTGGGTCATGAGTGATTTCTAAGACATTCATGAGGCCCTCAATATCGGAACAGAATACCAGAGTACTTTCCTTTCTGAAGAAAGGCTCCTACTGCTGGTGGTGCTTTCGATCTAAAGTAATTGTGACATCTTCTAGAAGATTCCATTGCTGGAGTTTTGATCCGAGCAATTCTGCCTTGTTCTTGGATAAGTCCAAATCACAAACCAGGTCATTTGTTTCTTCCTGTGATAGTGTGTGGGGTTGATGATGCACCACAGTGAAAATCTGGATCACTGCATGCTGATGGAACAGGAGAAGAACAGGTCGGCTCACCCTTGTCCTCATCAGATGAATCAAGAGAATATTCTTCTGGAGGTTCTGGAATAGGAAGTCCCTCACCATGTGGCACTGGTCTCAATGCAGACAGAAGGTTTGGGTAGACTATTCTCGACTTCTTTTGCTTCGTTATTCCGCTGGAAAGAGGAGGAACCAAGCAGAAGTAACAGTCTTTTATGTGGTTGCTTGGCCCTCTCCACACTATGGGGACTGCAAATGGCATTGATGGTCTTTTGCCATTTCACCACTGTGAAAGCTGTGTTGTACATGGAGCACAGCATCTATGCGGGGCCCAAGGCTTGTCTTGGTCACCAAACTTGCATCCGAAGTCGAGGTGATAAGCCCTCTTCATTTGAGAAGTGATCTTTTTCTTCTGGTTGGCAAATGTCACTTCCCCACAAATAGAGCAGAAATTGCCCACGCTATTAACGCACTTTCAAGGCATTACTGTTCTGTATTGTGCCTAAATGGACAAAATAATAACAGTTCCATGGAACAGTAGCTTAAAGTGTCTCGCACAAAGTCTGAAATATTTTCAATGCTTAACCTTTCCGACAGGGCTTTATCTAGTGCACTGCTGACGTCAGCGTCCTTCAGCAGCCGCCTGGCAGTAGTATTGCATTGCACTAGAAAATGATGCAATCAACTTCGGATGATGTGTGCATGATGGTATTATACAATGCAATGAAATAGTACATCATTCTAGGCTGATTTAGGATGTTGTTGCAGTCCTACTGAATAAACTTACATGGTGAAACATATAAAATGAATTATATGAAATATCTTCAAAATGAGAGCTAATAAAAATTTTCAGGGTTATATTCATGTTCAGCACACCAAGATACTGCAGATTAGTGCCTTTTTAAGTCAGTAACAATTTCACTGTTGACCAGTGTAATTGGCATCACTTAATTTTTGCATCTTAGCTTCATGCATTCTCCTGCAGTTTGTATTCTTATAAATCAAAAACACATTTTCCCAGTCCAGCTCTTTGAAAAACTCCAGGTGGATATATGCAAGTGCTTATTGAATATTCTAATTGCTGATCTCCTGGAAATCTCAAATTCAGTTATGTCAAAACTTATATCTTTAACCTGACTCTTTCCTGAGTCTTTCTCCCATAAAATGCGCTCCATATCTTCATTTGTTTGGTGTAGAACCGTATCATTTATTTCCTCTTTTACAGACAGCCAACTAAATGATGTCTTTTTTTTTTTTTTGGACTGAAGTATAAGTAACAGACAACATTATGTTGATTTAATGTGTACAACATAATGATTCATTAGTTGTATATATTGCAAAATGATCACTATAGTAAGTCTAGTCAATTCCTAATGCATTTCCCTTAATCTAATGGATTTTAACCTTTATTAGAAACAGAACTCTTTCTCCAGTGAGAGTAAAGAACACTTAATCTACAAAAATGTACATATGCACTAAATAGAACATTTCGTCTAAAATTTTAGAATGCATTTTTCCTTAGCTATCTGAAAATTTTGCATTCCTATACAAATTTTTATAAACCAAAATGGCATAAAGCAAAGAAACAGTTACCACTAATTTACATGGAAAAATGTTTAAACATTGCCAGACCAAAATACAACCTACCAAATCATACCAAATAAAATTTAAAATCTAAAATAACATCAACATATAGTAAAAGCACGAATGAAATGATAAATATCATACCTATATACAGCAGAAATAATGCATATGCAGTGTCATTTCACTTATCAGAATCAGGAAAACCGTGAGTACACCAGAAGACTGATGGATGGTGATGATGGGGTGTCAGGCTGAGTCATCAGACATTGGGGTAGTGGATATACATGAAATGGGAATGTAGAAGAGAGAGGAAGATCATCTATTAACATCTCATCATTTGAATCCATCAGAGTAGGCAGGTCCCTAACACCTGCATCTTCTTTTATGTCCACTGTCTCAGTGCTGAAGGTCAAGTCTTGTCATCTGCTGTAACTGATGTGGAAGATTTGAAATGTGATTGTTTAACCTTGCATATTTTTTTATCATATAATTATTTGTGATTATTCAAAACACAGTACAAACCTGCCATATACTTACACGCTCTTCAAAATTAAAGTCATACTTTTCTACAATCATTGCAGCACTGTCAATCCTGGTGATAATCTCACACAAGTGTTTCACAATCACTTCCTGAATGACTTCATTGTTTGATTTGGGGCTCAGTTTTGATTCATGTCCTTTCCTCTTGAAGATGCATCAACTCTTCATCTGTCAGTTTCTGGTCATGGGATGCCAAAACCCCTCCAACATTATCTTTGACAATTTCCACTTGATGCTGAGATGTTGAATGTAGTTACAGGGGCAGGAGATTGGCATTGCCATTCTTGCTGCTCTGGATACAGGATGCTTCTAGAGTGGCTGCTGCAAAACAGATGCTGAATGCTATTTTCACTATTGGTCTACTGTAAAAGCAAATATTGTCATAACGCTGTTACAGAAAGTGTAGAGGTGTAATTCAGACTTCCCCAAACCAGGGAATACCTGTCTTCATATATCCATTAATTCCATCCTTCAATCTCCTAGCAGATCAATAGTTCCTACATGAAACTATTGTCAAAATATGTGCCAGAATAATTACAAAATAGTGACTCTCTTCTGTTTGATGAAATTGAAAATCTTTGGCATAGCAGGTAAGATCTGTCCTGATGTGAACACATCTCCAGCCTCTTACTTGCCATTCATCCTTTATTCTGTTCTGAATTATCTTACATTCCTGCACAGTAATTTCCCTAATAATTCCACTGAATTATGCAAGCTATTCTTACTGCTAAAAATGCCTTTTTCTTTCATCACCTGGACACCTCATATTTAAAGACATGTTGGGCATAATACTCTCTATTAAAGCTTATTAAATTTTCTTCTTTCATCTCTATTCTCTGCCTCAATTAATTGGCACTCTGATATACACCTTCTGTTCCAGTATAGTCTTGAAGATTTTCACATAGTTCCCCCACATACATACACACACATACACATGATTAACTGGAAGCTTCCTGTGTTTACTTGACTTGGAGGAGAGTAGAGGATTGCCATGGTGAAGATAACCATTCCTTCCTTTTTTCCATTCTATTCTGCTGCACAACAAGTGGAGAAAGGAAAGTTTGTGATTACATTATTCATAAACACTGCTTTTTCCCCATAAAGATAGTGAATAACCTGTATCTTTTCCTTCCCCAATTTTCTAATAAAAGGTGGGAAAAATGTGTGTTAGAAGTAGTTCCATTGCCTCACACTAAGTCCTTCAAGAGATATCTCCTCCAATTCTTACTGGCAGTCTTTCACATGGAGGCCACCAACTGCCTTTATGTATTCAGCTATCTTAATCCATTTGACCCCCAAGACCTCCCTTCTTGATTCCTGTGTCCCATTATGTGCTTTTTTTTAATGTATTTTTTTAAGATTTATTTATTTATGCATACAAGCTGGGGTACAGGCCAGAGGTGTGAGGCAGCAAAAGGGTTCACCAGAGACAGAATGGGGAGCAGAATAGGCAGATAGACAGAAATACACTGCTGAGGGGAGCAGTGGGCGAGGCAGGAGAGGTCTGCTGCTCCATGTGGGAATCTCCCCGGCCGGCCATCGAACTCGCGTCGCTGCTGCCGACAACTCCACAGTGCAGTGCTTAACCACTGTGCAACCAGGGAGGCCATTATGTGCTTTGTTGATTGGAGGTTTTACCTTCTGCCTATTCCATGTCTTTCCACAAGGATTAGATCCAAATCAGGAGGCTGGATGGTGAACACACACTAAACTATTACCCATTCTTTCCTTCAAGCACCCATGAACAAATATTTCTGCCCTCCCTAGTCCAAGTCCCACAAGTCTCATGCATGGTGGCCTCTGTTATATGTGTTCTGTTTTTCCAAACATTCATGAACTAGCAATTCAAACCCAGACTCTTGCAATAGAGAGCTGGTTTTAGAGTACAGTTGGCCCTTGAACGATGTGGGATTAGGTGGACTGCAAAGCCCCCCTTCACAGTCACAGCCTTTGAATATACAATTTAACCAACTGATAATCAGGCTTGGTTGAATCCATGAGTGCAGAAACCCCCTGGGAAAAAAATCCATGTAAGTGGACCAAGATAATTCAACTGTATTTTGATACTGCAAGGTAATGACAACTTTTCCTACCAAATCACACCAAATAATACATAAGACCTACAATAGTGCTCCGATACAGTAGAAGCAGGAATGAGAAGATTCACACATGCACAGTCTGTACCAGTTAGCTACCAGGGAAAGAGATTGGTGGTGCCACTCCAGGGTCGACAAACTCAAAAATGGCTGCCTCAAAAATGACACTGAAAACTATCACCACTTTTCAACTTTAGTTGTAAAATGAAAAATTCTCTTCAAAGATTTTTGATGAGCAAAAACAGAAATGAATGTGGGTCTTTTGTAAAAGTGAATGATTTTACCCAAACTTTTGAAAGCCCATATGTCTGTACCTTTTGTTTAAGAGTATGAGCTCATCATGGCTAACAACTTGATGTATTAACTGGGTATCCTAAAGCATCCAGTGCAGGACTGGAGTATAGAGATAAGAATAGTGGTTAGAAGCACAGTGCTGGGAAAGTTTAATTATTACAAGACCAAATTATTATAAAACTGATACAAAGTGAATAGTCAGTAATGTTAGATTATTGTATAGTTGACAATGATTAAGTATTTGCTAAGATTGTTAAGGATACATGTAAATGAAAAATCTTAAAATATCTTTCATCTATTACAATTATTATATAACTTTAACAATATCATCCAAAACATATTTTTTTCTGGCTCTCGTTTCCAAATTTGCTCCTTTATTTTTTTTTAACAATTCCAGGTGTCCATGTGTCTTAAACAGACACATTTCTCGGTAGACTTTCTTGTAAAATAGAAGTCTCCTTGAGAATTACAAAAGTATAATAGCCTCCACCTTTCTACAGCTGGGCACAATTTCCTGAGAGTATGCAGTGTACATTGCAGAGAGAGGAAAAAAAATAAAGCTGACATTCTTAAAATTATATCACTATAAACATTAACAGCCTCAGGCATATGAACAAATGGGAACTGATAACACATGTAAGAGATACAGTGAACTGGAGATTTCAAGAACAATAATAATGAATGTCTGAGTATTATAGACCAGCTTATCAAATATTCCTGAGATCAAAGAAAACTTAGAAATACACAGGAGTGCATCGCAGGACATATTTGGATAGACTGCTCAAAAATTTTGGTATTTCTTTTTATAAAATTTATAGAGTCGAGAATTGAGATTGTTAACTGTTTTTTCCTTATCAGCATAACCTTTTTAAAAAACTATATGTGTTGGATAGACTGCTCAAAAATTTTGTTAATTCTTTTTATAAAATTGATAGAGACCAGAATTGAGATTTTCAACTGTTTTTTCCTTACCAGCATAACCTTTTTATTTTTTTTTTAAATTTATTTATTTATGCATACAAGCTGGGGTACAGGCCAGAGGCGTGGGGCTGCGAGAGGATTCACCAGAGACAGAGTGGGGAGCAGAACAGGCGAATCAACTGAAGTACACTGCTGAGGGGTGCAGCGGGTGAGGCAGGAGAGGTCTGCTGTGCCATACGGGAATGTCCCCTGCCAGGCGTTGGTCGAACTTGCGTCGCAGCAGCCAACAGCTTCACAACACAGCGCTTAACCACTGCGCCACCAGGGAGGCCCTCAGCACAACCTTTTTAAAAAACTGTATGTAAAAACTTCCATACAGTTCCAGTAGACGACAGGAAAGACAGCTCTCGTTGCTTTTTGTTTACAGTCCTGCTTCCCAGTAACCTGTCCATATATGTCCCAGAGTGAATCAGATCAATTTTTCTCCTACTTTACAGTGTCCAATGCCGCACCTTGACTCCCTTAGGAATTGCTTGACAAAGGTCGCAAACCAGGGTTGCAGTAGGATGCGGTATCTCTGCCCATAAGAAAATTATATATAACATTTTGTAGGTAAAATAATAAGAACTCTCCTTTTTCTGTAAGGACTATGATTGGGTTTCTCTAGTATGCCTGCATGCATGTAGCCCTTCCCTCATTGTTTAAAGCCCCATGAATGGGCCCAGGTGAGCTGCTCCATTGATAAGAATGCATTCTTGCCCAGTTAGGAGTTAATGATCAATACTAAAGAACATTTACTTCCCTTCCATACATTCTCTGACTTGCTTCGAGGAGTCAGCACAAGATGGTTTCTTCGATTAACTGTTCTAGGAAGCCTTCCTCAAACAGGATATGTTTTTCTGTCCCAGTATGTTTTTTTTTTATTGTTATTTATGTCTTTCACATTTTGCATTCCCCTTGGGTAGCCCACCACCAATTCACCCGTGATCCATCTCCATGGTCCCTTGTGTTCTTTTCTATTCCATCTTGTGCCCTTATACTCCCCTTCCCCATCCCCGCCCCCAGTGTCTCTCTCCTATTTGATTTTCCTATAGTCCTGTTATAAGTGAAACCATTCGATATTTTTCTTTTTCTTTCTGGCTTATTTCACTGAGTATGATTCCCTCTAATTCCATCCATGTCGCTGCAAATTGCATGTGTTTATCTTCTTTGAATGCTGAATAGTATTCCATTGTGTATAGGTACCACATCTTCTTGACCCAATCATCTATTTTTGGACATCTGGGTTGCTTCCATACCTTTGCTATTGTGAATAGTGCTGCAGTATGTTTAAGCTAAAAAGTTTTAAGCTAAAAAGTTTTAATTTACTAACTAGGATAATCAAAGCAGGACTACCTACGGAGGAGTTAAACAATCAGCCTGTCTCCAGTTAATTGACCATTGTCCGCAAGCAAGTAGCTTCCATTCTTTTTTTTTTTTTTTTTTAAG